>JAPPVO010000935.1:0-14550 GCA_030407325.1 Camellia japonica | reverse complement strand
TCGATGTACATAAGATATGGGGCCTGAACGGAAGCATTACAGATATAAAATAACATGAAATAAAAAGAAACTACATCCATTGAGTGACCACTACCATGCCAGGATCACAAAAAGTGCATCAGATGGTAAATATTTACATACACATATACAAACACCGCCCCTTGCTTGGGAGTATAACAAAAACATTGGAAACATATTATAGACAATCAGCGTACAAGCTAAAAACTTAACAAAACTCCATAAAAATGGGTAGACTTCATCCAAAAGCCTGGACACACAGAGGTTGACAAGAGAGAGACGAGCATCGAGGGTTAAGGCTGACCTCCAGATTTGCTACCTACAAAATCAGACAAAATACAAAGTGAGACATCTCAGTGAATAATAGTATTTTAATAATTCTATGATCAACTTGAATTACAATGCATCTCAATGCGTAGATAATGCAAAATACGTGTAGTTATTGTTTCCAGAACGGCCTTGGGCCCAGTTTTCAAACAGAATGGCTTTAATCCCTTAAACAGAGTGGCATTAAGCCCTTAAACAGAGTGGCATTAAGCCCAGTCTCGCATGCATGAACTCAAGAGGTGTCTCGCACGGACTCTAGAGGTGACTCACACTGTAGCACTTAGTTCCGTACAACACTTTGTTTCATACCATAACAGATTATACCGAATGGCCATAGGCCTAACAGAGCTTACAGATTGGCCATAGGCCTCACAGATTTCACAGAACGGCCATAGGCCCAGACATTAATAGATCAGCTTTAAGCCCAGAATTCCAACAAATTAGCTTTAAGCCCAGTTCATATATGTATGGATTCTAGAGGTGGCTCACACTATAGCACTTAGTTCCGTACAACACTTTGTTCCATGTCAGAAATCAATAGGTTTTAAAACCAAATCATTTATATCATGTCATAATATAACCGAAATGGATATACAGTACAGAATAATCCCAGCTTCACAAGAATACTATCACACAGTGGTGCACATAAATTTCTTCCATGCTTTATTACAAATTGACATAGCCATCTTGCATATAACAGAGTATTAATAATAATTATTCACTGAAGTGTATGAATCATTACAGTACTATTCATAGGGACAGAACAGGTCATAACATAACGTGAGTCATATAACAATGTTATTGGTATTCAATTCTTCCCTCAGGTTGAGTCATTTATAGGTCAATCCGATATTCATCATAGTTTCTCAACGGTTACTAACATATAAGTAACCCGTAGTTCTATCCGATTATTCACTCCGATGATTCATTCTAGGCAGATATCTATGTCATGTGTTGAACCAAATAGACTGTAGGAGTCCCTGATAGGACATTCAGGGTATCATGTTTCTATTCAAAATATCATGTTCCCAGTAAACGGGGTTTACATTCACTATTTCTTTCTGTCAACCAATTCCACAGAATTAACAGTATGTAAGCAATTCTTACGCGGAGTCATAGGTAATTTACAGGTTATAGCACACTAATGATAACTATTAGCCGTAACCGGAATGCAGAATAGTTCCAAAGTCATACCGATGTACACAAAATCTCTCAATGTTCACACCGATTTCCAGTCAACATAAATGTTAACGTAACTATTTGCAAAGAACAGAGCGTTAATAATAATAATTATTAACGGTAAGTAAATGTACGACTACAGTACTACTACTCATAGTGTTGCAGCGGAGTGGTGGTTCCTCTCGGAGTGTGTCCTACACACAAAGATAAGTTACAAGTTAATTCCTTTCCTTGTTAACCATTTTCGGACTTGCTTCGCTTGAATGAATTTATCCATATCAAAAATGCACCAAATATAGATTTTAACAATATTAGAGGGTCAAGCACGTAAACGGAGCAACCCATATTTTTCAGCATGGGCCGCACGTGCGGCTATGAGACTCGCAGTACGGCGGTTGGTCCTGCACGTGCGGCTGGGAAGTCCGCACGTGCTTTTCTAGCAGTATCCAAAACCCAAAATTCCTCCCTTTCCCGCACGTGCGGCCATGACCCCCGCACGTGCGGCGGTGCTCCCGCACGTGCGGCCATGACTCCCGCACGTGCGGCGCTTTGGCCAATTTTTGTCCGAAATTCCAAACAAAACCCAATCTTTTGGTGAGCTTTTCTAAGGCTTGAAATAGGCCCCTTAATTGATGTAACATGGTTCAAAATTTATGTACAAAAACATTTCAAACATGTATCAATTTCATCATGAATTGATTCTTCAATTCCTCACAATTCATAAAAACAAGTTAAACACTTTGAATCTCTTCTATATAATTACCAAATATATACACAACCATTCAAAGACATAAACAAGTTCAAATATGTGAAGTTAAGGAATAGAATGAAAGTCTTCTCCATATAATTCAACTTAACTCCAAATCAATCCAACAATAAAATATCTTCTTAACTTAACCAATACACACTCTAATTGCATGATTATCAAAGAAAATCTTACTCATTTTTAAGAGAGGACATAATTCAAGTAAAATACACATACCTTGAGCTTTAAACCTTACAATCCCTCTCAATTCCTAATCTTTCTTTCTGATGAATTATCCTCCTCCTCTCAAACCCTCCTCTTCCTAACCCTCTTCTTCTCTAATTTTTTTTCTCTCAGGAAATATCTTCAGTAATGGCCCTAAGTCAAATGGTCAAGGACATAGATATAGATATCAAAGGTGAATAAAGACGAAACTCAATCAGTTTAATCAGTCCAAATTGAAATTTTACAGAAAATCATGTATGACTTAAAAATCATGCTGATCTCAAATGTAAAATCATTTTCCGATTATCAAGCCTCTAAGGCCCTCAATTTTGATCCAAACATTTTAATTGCGACAGATATGTTTCCTTATTAAACAGATACAGGTCTCTAATCATGAGGTCCTTTTGCTTAAACTTAATTTCACATGAAATTTCACATTAAGCATCTAAATGCACAGAATAAGGGACTGAAAGTGTACCAGAAAATATGTACGAGGGTCGGGTTATTACAGCACCTCTCCAATCCGATGAAAGACTGGAGAGAGAAGACATCGCCAATAAGAATTTAAGGGTATCGTTTATTTATTTATTTAAGATGTGTACTTTTTGTTATCTATTTTAGAGACAACTTAGTAATAATAATAATAATAATAATAATAGGGTAATAATTTCTTAAATTAGGAAAATGCAATTAAGTTAAAAATAAAATATTTTATGAATAATTTTATTTAGTATAGATTTATTTCATAAAATTTAACTTATGAGAAAACATTTAACTTAATTTTTTAACTAGGCCTTGTTTGGAGGGTAACTATTTTAGTTAAAAAGACAAAAAAGTCACAGTAAGTTATCATATCACTCTCTCTACTTTTCCCTATATCTTTTTGTAAAAGTAAAAAAATTACTAAAATAACTTGTTCTCAAATGAGTTCTAAGAGTGAGTTTTTGTGGTCATGACTTGGAACTAAGGACTTTCACAATTGCATTGATTTGGACTTTTTTTAAGAGTGAGTTTTTGTGGTCATCGCTTGAACTACGGGCTTTCACATTTGCATTGATTTGGGGGTTTTTTTTGGATATATATAATCAATTTGTATGTATCAGATTAAGTCCCTATAGCCTTAACAAACCTTAATCCTTATGATCCGTGTCCTCAAGAGTTTGCTGGCAAGAGAGTCGAATCCAAGACCTTGAAGGGAGCAAACCCCCAAGCTCAGGCCTCATCCACCAGGTTTGAAGAAAAAAAAAACAGTGCACAATGCGTGTTATGGGTGATTTATATGACCCTCTTCTTGACCAAGTCTACATTCTATTTTATTCTATTCTCGCTGGCCAACCCTAACTTATTTTGCACTTTTAAGTCTCTTGAAATTGAGCCCTTATATATAATCACAAAAAAAAAAAGAAAAAGAAAATGCTTACTTATTTAAATTATACACTAAATTTACTTACAAAAACCCATTAAAACCTTAAAGGAGTTTAATGTAATTATGTCAAATTTGTAGGACATACTACATTTTCTCTTAACCTCAGGAGAGTAAGTGTAATTTACCCAAATAAAAAATAAAACATGAGATGGAGCGAGTTCAAGGATATTTCTAGTAATAATTATTGTTGCCCAAAGAGAGAGAGAGAGAGAGAGAGAGAGAACGACGACCTCCTTTACACTTCTAAAATGTAGATCTACACTCTTAGAGTATAGATCTACACTTCTAGATTGTAGATCTAGGCTTTTTATGTCTAAAATAGGAGTTTTGAGTTTTTCTTTCCAGATTTCGGCATAGATTTTTTGGATTTTTGACACTCATAATAGTTCCCTCTTCTCTCAAGCCTTCTCTTATACCATTGTGGGTGTTTTTCCTCTTCAACTCTAGTTTCTGGTGGTGTCCGAAGTTCGGCGGCGGTGCTTTGTTTGATGCAAATCTTACTTTCCAAATCACATCTATAACAAGATCGATGATTTTTCCTGAATCGTAACTAATTTTTTGACGAATTTATTTTTGTTGTTTGTAACTTGTTGTTTGTTTGGCCCTTTAGAGTCTTATTATTTTTATTATAATCTTGTTTGTTGTTGTTTTATTTTAATATAACTCTTTTTTTTTTTTTTTTTCTTTTGTTTCTCAAAAAAAAAAAAATGATATTTCTAAGAATACACTTTGCAACAAAGCAATATAGGTGCAAATATGTGTTTATCAAATCTGCTAAAAGAAGTTATACAACCACCAATCTCTTATAACCCTTTAGTTATTGAGACTCAGTCATAGCTATAAATAGCTCTATGTTGGCTGGTTTGAAAATTTGTTATTTTAGTTAATTTTTTAATTTTTTACGAAAAAATATATAGAAAAATAGAAAAAGTGATATAATAACTTGTATTAACAACCGGAAAATATTTGAGACCTCTCAAAAACTCACACACTTCTATCCACAATGATATGTCCTAACAAGCGTCAATTTTTGATTGGTTACACACCTAAAATCGAGGGCCTAATTCTCTTGTCACATCATTGTGAGTGAATTTGTGAATCAAATGTGTGAATCTCTATTACTCTTAACAAACAAGGACTTGTAGCTACAGAAGAATGACCTGACTACATAAAAACACAAATTCGAGGGGAGCAAATTGAAAGAGGTAATTATAATATGATAAGCATGAGACCCAATCCATTATCGCCTTCCTCAAATGTAGTAGTCATGACTTGGGACAGTGGACCTTACATTTTGCATTGGCTTTAATTTCGATTTGGACTTGTCACAAGAAAGAAAAGAAAAATAAATGCATAACGCGCTATTCGTGGCATGAGATTCAATCCATTGTTGCCTTCCTCAAACGTAATAGTCATGACTTGGGATGGTGGACTTTTACATTTGCATTGGCTTTATCATTCCGGCAACCAGTTATTTTGAAATTTAGGTCTACGGATACACTAATGACACCACAAAACATCCTTTTTTTTCTTGTTAAAAAAAAAAATCAATTTAGATCACAAGAAAAAAAGGAAAAATAAGTGCATGATGCATTATTCTGTCCTTTTCTATTTTATGCTGACTTCACTATGATTAGGGCTTCTCTTGAAATTGAAACCTTCATATATAATCACAAAAAAATAATAATAATAAATTTGCATGTATAATTTTTAAAATTATACATTGACTGTGTTTACAAATATCAAGACATGAAAAATCATTACATGAACTAAAAATAAATAAAAATATGGCCTTCTTGCTTTATGATTTACACACACACACAAAAACCTAGATTACTCAAAAATAAAAAATAAAATCAGCCAATGTAAAATAAATAAATAAATAAAAATAGTAAATTAAGGTTGACTATTTTTGGACATGAACCTAAATATGACATGAGTTGATAGCATGAATGAATAATTAATTATACATTTTAATATTATTTTGATAAAATTGGTAAAAAAAATCCACTCTAACAATTGTCTAAGACATTAGGTCCAAAAGATATTTTTTTATTGATGATAGGTCATGCTTTGTAAAATAATTTGGTGAAAAATCCACTATTTTTAAACTTTATCTCTCCACCCTCTTTCTCTCTCTATTGTTTCTTTTTCTTTCTTTCTCTCTCAATCTGATGAATTTTTTTGAATCTATCTGTTAAATTTATTACACTTATTTTTAATGTATCTATTCAAATTTTAATCTTATCTATTCAATTTTTGATTTTATCTGTTTAAATTTTGATTGTATATTTTGATCTATTCAATTTTTGACCTATTTGTTCAATTTTTGTATCAAAAACAACATTTTATGTCCAAAACACAGCAGATAGACACACATATACACAACTAGAGAGATAACCGCAAGCACTGTAAACTCCCTACCAATTTCAATCCTTTAGTTCCTAATTATGACAAAATTCAATCAAATTCAACACAAATACATAAGGAATAGAGATAAATTTAACACAAATACAGATCTGGAGAAGATGGTAGTGGAGTCAACAGCTCATGAACTGAAGAAGAATACAGATCTGGAATTAATGAGATCTAGATATGGATTCACAGTTTCCGAGGAACCAAGGATCTCCTCTGATGGAGTCGACAGCTCATGAACTGAATAATCATAGATTCCTTTAGATCTGCGCAAACTGCATATGATCTTGAAGCACGACGGTGATTTCGGCATCGACGACGACCGCCTCCACAACTAGATCTCTTGGATTTTGGGGTAGATCTCTCGGATCTCTTGGATTTAGGGGTAGATCTTTCAGATCCCTCAATGATTTAGGGTTTTAATCAGAGAAGGTGGATCTCTCTCTCTTTGAAATTAGTATTGGAATAAATCTTATGTATACAATTGTAACATGCAATAATTGCACCATATATATTACCAAATTATATAAAAAAATATATAAGTTGAATATAACGTAAATTGTTTGGGTTAAACCAAACCATATACCGAGAACGAAAACTACTTACAGAGAAGTAGAAAACTCACAAATAGATTGTAAAAATTTGGAAACAAAAAACAATTTAATCGAGGTTTGTGTTGGACACAATTTCCTTAAGACAAATTTGTCCCTCGCTACGGTGCTTATGAGTTTTTATTGGACATTTGTCTCCCAAGATACAACGATCGAACCTTGCAGAAGTAGCACTACCATGACAAGTCTGGTAAACCTTACTGTGCATAATTCTCGTACAGAAAAGACAGAGTGTAGAAGAAAAGAAACACAAGATGAATTCTGTGTTTAATGAATGCAATGGGGGTCTATTTATATATGTAAATTGGTGGCTCTTTGAAAGGTCATAGTGACTTTTCAATGAAAAGACACGTCTCTTTTCTATGAAGAGACACAACTCTTCCATGGAATAGGTACAAAGAACATATATAACTGTTCTTTCAAACAAATTTGAATTTTAAATTGAATCTGGTTCAATTTTGACCCAAAAATATAACAAATAAATTTAATTTTAAATTAAGTAAATTTCATCTTAAAACCATACTCAAATGGTGCACTTTGGAGTCAATTTCTCATTCACCTATTAATAGTTTCCAAACCATTTTTCCAACAATCCCCCACATGAATGAAATGACGAAAAAGTATGCAAGACTCAATGTAGACTCAAACAGAATTCAATTGGAAATATTCTGAATGGGGATAGGTAGTTTTTGGCTTTGAACCTTTCTTAGTGAAAGACTATCGGACTTACTAGCTAATCAGTGGACGTGATACCTTGAACTGTTCAGCCATTTGTGTAAGTCAAGAGAATAGAATTCACTTAGAATATCTCTAGGCACAGCTTAGTTCTCACGGTTGTGCCCGTTTTGGCCTTGGGTATGTCCTGGTGGTTCATGAGTGCTTTAGAGAATTTAGCCTTATCAATTCTCATAGAAGCGGCCCCTTCACACTCATATAAGTCATCCTTATTTCAAGTCTCTTAAATACTCCTCTTGAAAGATACATCTCTAGATTTTTCAAGATATAAGTGATCATTAAAAGCATAGCTTACCCTAAATCCCCTACATACAACACATGTTGCAGATATCATTCTCATCATATGAATGGATAGGAGATAGACTCCCTTAGTGATTTTTGGTGAGTCATTCATAATTTGGTTGTCCCTTTGAACCTATATCTTGAGATCTCCAATCAACTAGGTTGGGTTGCCATTATGGCGACTCGAAATTAATAGGCTCTAATCACATTCCCTTCGATAAGCTTTCGCTCATTTGCTCTCTAGTGAAACCTTTTGTTTAGCGGCTGCTATTTTACGTTTGTCCTTCTCAAATATATATCATTGAGTAGTTAGTGGATCCACTATATTATCCTTAGACTGTCACGCCCTCAAAAATAAACCCATAATACATAATATTAACATGCGGAATTGTAAGGAAATAAGTATCTTATTTCATTCGTCAGAGTACCATGAAATAAAAACATCATAATAAATGCCCTATGGGCTTACATCTTGCCAAGCCAACACTTGGACACAATTCCATGAGTTCTAACTCAAAAGCAAATAAAGCCCTAGGCTTGAAAGTTTACAAGTTGTTCAAATAAAACAAATAAAATAAAGCAAGTCTTCGAGTCCAAATCCTCACAAGCTAAGTCCTTGGAGGTAGTGAACCACCTGAACCTGAAAATGAAGTTCCCATATAGGGTGAGCCACAGCCCAGTAGAAAAATACTAAACCAAGCATAAGAATTAACTAAAGCATTAGCATTCGATACATGGTTAACACAAGATAATCAATTTCCAATTTCATGACACGAATGTCTATATTGTCTATGACATATTGTCTATGACACCTTTCACTTTCCAATATTTATTCAACTTTCCAATTATATCATTATGGCTCAGAACTTGGCCAACTATAATAGTGATCCAGATGTCACAAAAATAAATGAGACTAAAGCTCAAACCACAACACTTCCATACTTCCAACTAATACACATTATAATGATGTATCATATCAACAACAAATAGAAATATTTCTATTATCAATAAGCACACATAAAAGTGATGCTAATGGAGTCCATCCCCTATCTCCTCCCAAACAATAAAACACTTCAATATAAATAAGCACACATAAAAGTGATGCTAATGGAGTCCATCCCCTATCTCCTCCAACAATTCCGGTTTAGAGGTCCATCCCCTATCTTCCCCTAAACCGTGGAGTTCATCCCCTATCTTCTCCAAACAACATGCATATGCAATGAAACACACAATTGCCATATACAACACATAATCAATACAAGTAATGTTCTGTATTAATTCAACAGTCAACATAAGTGACTTAATTCCAGTTATACCTAAGCCACATGCAAGGTCTACAACAATCACGACTATCCTCCACCGATAGCCCAAAACAGTTATTTCTAAACAAGAAATAAATACAACAATGAATGTAAAATCAACATTCTCATAGGTAAGTATTTAAACTACCCAACTATGTCATTAATCTCATAATTTCCCCAACTTCATGAATTAAACCCAATTCCACATTTTTCCCTTAAATTAATTATACAAATTAATCTAAGCCAAAACCCTAAGGTTTCTCCCAAAATTACCAAACTACCCCCCCACACATACCAAAATACCAACACTTAGGATTAAAGCGTATAAATGGAGTAGGAAATCCCTACCTCGAAGCAAGAACCAAAAAAAGAAGACGGAGATGATAGCCCAAACTCCAAAGTGCTCCAAATCAACAACCGTTCAGATTAAATGAAAGCCCTCACTCTCCTCTATCTTATTTGTAAAGCAACTAGGGTAAAAACACACCCTAACTAGATCAAACCTCGGAGAAAAGGTGAGTTGGGAGAGAGAGAACTTGGAATTTAGGGTTTAGAATCTGAAAAGAAGATGAAAAACTGCTTAAAAACGCTAAAACACGGTTTTATACTCAGCCGCCCCGCTCGAGCGGACAAACTCCCGCTCGAGCGGACACTCACAGACTCCCGCTCGAGCGGACAATTCCACGCTCGAGCGGCGGATGCACACTCCCAGCATCTCGACAAACCAGGTCCCCGCTCGAGCGCCCAAATCCCCGCTCGAGCGTCACTCACACACTCCCGCTCGAGCGGCCCAACCCGCTCGAGCGTCCAACCCTGCACAAGAAATACTGGATGGGTGTTTTTTCCCGCTCGAGCGCCAAAACCCTCGCTCGAGCGGACAAGCCAAAATCTGGGCAACTAGTTTTGGTTCCTAAGCTCAACCAACCTGTTCCAAACCCGCCCAACACATCCTATAACTCCAAATAAGAAAATATAGGACGACAACAACCATTACACAAAGATAGAATCTACGGAACCTAAGTCCGGATACAATAATCAAAAGGGAAAAGACCGGGGTTGTTATAACGACAATATTCACAATTGAAAGCAAATGTCCCAAGGTATTAATTGATTACATCGAGACTTACCATTACTCAATGTCACTCCCATTTTTCAAATTTAAATAAAAAACATAGAGGTGTTCCTTAGGAGCTAATGAAACTATATTTGTTTCTACTCCAACTTTGTCCTATAGAAAGAATTGAGATTCTTTGTAGACCTATTATCGGAACCGTTACTTTGGTAAAATCCTCCAAATAGCTTCACATTTTAAGTACCCTAAGAAAAATTAATTTTCTTATTAAGATATTATCATACGAAAATATCAATACACCTCCACAATTCTGATATAAATCAGTATATAACATCTATCATTTATTGACTATGGTGTGCTTGAATCATAAAATTCCAAATCAAATTTATGAAATAGAAAAAATCCAGAATAATTATAATTACACAAGTCAGAATTAATGTTTTGACAAAATCACATCCTCATAAAATTTTTGTCGAAGAATCAAACAATTCAAAAACCTCATTTGATTGTATAAATTCTTGCAACTCATTCGAGTTTTTGTAGGTAACTTATCATAAAACAAGATTAGCAAACAACTATGCTTCTCTCCTCTACATTTGTGGTAATACAAAAATTAGCACAAACAACATGACTCATTTATGAATAAGCGTCACTGTCACAATAATAACTCATTTTTGATAAATTCATACATTATTTATTCAAAAATATTTGTAACAAAAGAAAATTATATTTTCTCTTCAAACTCAAGAGATAAACTCCCTCATGAGTAACATATTCACTCCTTTTTTTATGATTAATGCTTAGTGTAACAAATATCTATGTAACCCTGACATAATTGAATATTCACTGAATATATAAACCAACTTCACTTCAGAAGTGTCATAATAATTGATGACAATTTATGTCACAATACTCAAAGTTACTTTAAAAATAACTTTCAACTTGATCATTAACAAAATAATAATCAACACAAAAGATTCTTCAATCTATTTCCAATTAAATGAAATGACACCACTATTTCAATCATCATGTTTAAATTTCTCTAGTGTTAGTGATTGTTTTGATATTGCAAGAGTATTACCGCCATAATTAAATTACATATATAAAACTCCAAAAGAGATCCATTGGTAGTAGTATGGATGTCATAAACACCACCACAATTTATTTAAAAGTTCACAAACTTTTAAATAAGCTCTAATTAAATCCCATACATAGCACTGAAAAAACAGATTGTAAAATTTGAAAACAAAACCAAATGTTCTGTACCATGCAAAGGCAAAAATGTTTTTATAACGGATTTGATTTTATACAAAATCATCACAACCATTGCAAAGAAGCAAAAATAATCATCTAAAAATTTGAAAGATGATAACAAACCCATGACGAAATTGACATAATCATACTCTTACACATTCACAATATAGATGAGAAGTTATATCTAATCTTTTAGAGTCATGGTTATGGGAAACAAAAAAATTGGCTATTATTTGTACAAAATTAACTCTAAATACACATCGATTTTACTTATTAAGTAAATAAAAAGATTTGACAGAGTCAAAATCTTGAAAGAAAATATGTTAAAGATGTACAAATTTAAACCCATTAACAATAAAGTAATGTCCTTACTCATCATGCAAGTCACAATGCAACCTTTCAAAAATAAAGTCAGTTAATGTCTTTAGGATAGATATTTTTCATACTACATCATCATCATCATGACAGACACCAAGTGACATTGTGTGAAAAACAGTGAATGATATGATAAAGCAATTAAACACATTGTTACAGTCCTACGAGAATGATGACAAAATTTAAACACGGCATTCATAGCATTCAATGATCACAAATTACTAATCATTTCAAATATCCGAAAAAACAATAATGATTCAAATCTGAATCAAACTAACATGCATATAAAATTTGTTATATTATTCTAATTAATTTATCCACAATTAAACAGAAAAATTTGTTATGTTTGATAATATTAAATTCTTGAAGAAAAATGTTTTTGTTTTTAAGTTTTATATACAAATATCTTTATAAATTTAAGAATCAAACGCAAACTAAATAAGGGAATTGAAGTACAGATGACTTGGTGGTGAAATTTGGTCATTAGTTGTTGAATTCTTTTTCAAATTTGTTAAATCCTAAGGAACTATAAGAAAAAGAAGAGATTTCTCTCAAATAGATTATGTATATATTATCAAAAAATTGAATGACTTTAAGACTTACAATTGACAATTGCTTGCCGTTTAGTAACACTTACGTTTTCAGTTTTCTGTTTATATTTACAAAAATTTAAAAAAACTCAAATAAAAACTTGTTTGGTAAAATTTTTGATTTATAAATCAGTGGTCTTAGTTTATAAATTTGGCCAAAAAATGTGTTTCCGTTTTGAGTTTTCAGTTTTTTTTTTTTATTTTTACCACCCAACACTAGCCACCACTCGCCACCATTTTCCATCACCGTCTTCCGCCACCACCACCACCACCCACCCCCACTACCACCTGCAACCACCACCCGCCAGTCACCACCAGCCACCACCCACTTGCCACCAACTCGCCGCCACACCACCACCACCACCACCCACCATCCACCTGCCAAACACCCGTCACCACCACCACCCGCCACTACCATCCACCGCCTGCCACCACCACCCGCCACCTACTTGCCACCACACTCACCACCCACCTGCCACCACCATCCACCACCTGCCACCACCAGCCACCCACCACCACCATCACCCGCCACCCACTTGCCACCACCACCCACCATCTACCACCACCACCACTACCACCCACTCGTTACCACTCGCCACCGTCACCCATCCACCCACCACCACACCACCCGCCATCCGCCACCCACCTGCCACCACCACCACCCCTCGCTATCCGCCACCACCACCACCACCCGTCACCACCACCACCACCACCCACTCGCTACCACCACACCTGCCACCACCACCACCCGCCACCGTTACCCACTCACCCACCATCACCACCCACCACCCACCCGCCATCCGCCACCCACCTGCCACCACCACTCCGCCACCATCACCCACCCACCACCACCACCACCACCACCACCTGCTACCACCCGCCATTCGCCACCCACCTGCCACCACCACCCACCCCCGCCACCACCACCACACCACCACCACCCCTCGCTACCACCCGCCACTGTCACCACCCATCCACCACCACCACCCACCCGCTACCACCCACCACCACCAGCTACCCACCACCCACTGTCACCACTTTCCACCACCGTCTTCCACCGCCATTTGCCACCACTTGCCATTTCTCACTCTTTTTCATATTTTTAAATTTTTTAAAACATTTTGTCAATTACTAAACGCGTTTGTAGTTTGTGTTTTTCTAAAAATAAACAAAAAATAAACAAAAACCAGTTTATAAAATTTTTGTAAATATAAACTGAAAACGTAAACGTAGAAAAACATTACGTTTAGCCATTAAAGGAAATAACATAGCAAAATTTAGCCATTATGGTGTGTTTGGTAAAATTTCCTTTAATTTCGATTTTCATAATGGCTAATTTAACATAGCAAAATTAAAGGAAATAACAGAATGGCTAAAAATACAAATTTAAACATCGAAAAGAAACATTATGAAAATCAAAATCGAAATCGGAATTAACAAATCAAAACTTTTTAAATATGAAAAAATTACAAAATTAAAGCCCAGACCGTCGGAATTCACCCCAAATCCACCAAGCCGTGGTTCTAAATTTTATGGACTTTGTTTTTATGTCTCTACCAAATTTCATGCAATTTTACACACGTGCTGCTTGGCCTCTAATGCATTATTTTGTCTTGTTTGCCCATGTGCCTACTCTCTATATCAAATATTTTGCATCAGTGTGTTGTTTACATTTCGTAGCACTAAAAAGAAAAAAATGTAAACAGTAAATTACAATGGTGACAAATCATGAAAAATTTGTTCTTTTTGAATTCTACAAATAAATTATTATTAATATTGGGGAAAAATAGAGATGCATAAGGCCTTTTTTGTTGGAAATTCTAGCAGACAATTTATGTTAAAAAAAAAAATTCACAAGAATGATGTAATAATTTTATTTTTTTTAAAATCGAAGGTCTACATTAATCTATACCATTTTGTACAAAACTCTATTAATTTTTTTTTCTACTTATATATCATTGCAAATTTTTTTTTTTTAATTTTTATTTAAGTTTT
>JAPPVO010000933.1:0-23910 GCA_030407325.1 Camellia japonica | reverse complement strand
CGAAAATTTGTTGTCTGCTCGAAAATGAGCCGTGTGCCCGAAAAAGGAGCTGTGCGCCCGAAAATGAGTTGTGAGTTATATAACGAGCCGTGCGCCGAAAATGAACAGTGAGTCCAAAAACGAGCAGCGTGCACGAAAAAGAGCCGTGTGCCCGAAAACGAGCCGTGTGCCGAAAATGAGAGCTGTGTGCCCGAAAATGGGCCGGGGGCTCGAAAATGAGGTGTGAGCCGAGTGCCCGAATACGAGCCGTGTGCCCGAAAATGTGCAGTTTGCCCGAAAACGAGCCGTGTGTCCGAAAATGAGCCGTGTGTCCAAAAACGTGCTATGTGCCTGAAAAGGAGCCGTGTGCCAGAAAACGAGCTGTGTGCCCGAAAATGAGTTTGGTGCCCAAAAATGAGTCGTGTGCCCGAAAACGAGCTGTGTGTCCGAAAACGGGTCGTGTGCCCGAAAACAAGTCGCGTGCCCGAAAATGAGCTGTGAGTCCAAAAACGAGCCGTGTGGACGAAAACGAGAGGTGTGCCCGAAAATGAGTTGTGTTCCCGAAACGAGCCGTGTGCCCGAAAATGAGTTGTGTGCCCGTAAACGAGCCGTGTGCCCGAAAACGAGCTTTGAGTCCGAAAATGAGTTGGGTGCCCGAAAATGAGCCGTGTGCCTGAAAACGAGCTATGAGTCCGAAAACGAGCCGTGTGCCCGAAAATGAGTCGTGTGCTCGAAAATGAGGTGTGAGTCTAAAAACGAGCCATCTGTCCGAAAATGAGCCGAGTGCCCGAGTACGAGGCGTGTGCCCGAAAATGAACGATTTGCCCAAAAACGAGCTGTGTGCCCGAAAACGAGCCGCGTCTCCGAAAATGAGCCGTGTGCCCGAAAACGTGCTGTGTGCCTGAAACGGAGCCGTGTGCCGAAAATGAGAGCTGTGTGCCCGAAAATGAGCCGTGTGCACGAGAATGAGCCGTGTGCCCGAAAATGAGCCATGTGCCCGAAAATGAGTTGTGTGCTAAAAAAGAGGTGTGACTCCGAAAACGAGCCCTCTCTCCGAAAATGAGCTAAGTGCCCGAGTACGAGCCGTGTGCCTGAAAATGAACGGTTTGCCCAAAACCGGGCTGTGTGCCCAAAAATGAGCCTTGTCTCCGAAAATGAGCCGTGAGCCCGAAAACGTGCTGTGTCCCTGAAAAGGAGCCGTGTGCCCGAAAATGAGTTTTGTGCCCAAAAATGAGCCGTGTGCCCGAAAACGAGCTGTGACTCTGAAAACGAGCTGTGAGTCCGAAAATGAGCCGTGTGCCCGAAAATGAGCCGTGAGTCCGAAAATGAGCTTTGAGTCCGAAAACGAGCAGTGAGTCCAAAAAGGAGCCGTGTGCCGAAAAACGAGCCGTGTGCCAAAAATGAGAGTTGTGTGCCGGAAAATTAACCCTGTGCCCGAAAATGAGCTGTGAGTCCGAAAACGAGCTGTGAGTCCGAAAATGAGCCGTTTGCCTGAAAACGAGCTTTGTGTCCAAAATGGGCCGTGTGCCCGAAAATGAACGGTTTGCCCAAAAACGAGCCGTGTCTCCGAAAATGAGCCGTGTGCCCGAAAACGTGCTGTCTGCCTGAAAAGGAGCCGTGTGCACGAAAACGAGCCGTTTGCCTGAAAACGAGCTGTGTGCCCGAAAATGAGTTTTGTGCCAAAAAATGAGCCGTGTGCCCGAAAACGAGCTGTGAGTCCGAAAACGAGCCGTGTGCCCGAAAATGAGCCGTGAGTCCGAAAACGACCAGTGTGACCGAAAACGAGCAGTGAGTCCGAAAATGAGCCGCTTGCCCAAAAACGAGCCGTGTGCCCGAAAACAAGCCGTGCGCCGAAAATGAGAGTTGTGTGCCTGAAAACGAGCAGTGTGCCCGAAAACAGGTTGTGTGCCCAAAAGTTAACCCTGTGCTCGAAAATGAACCGTGTGCCCGAAAATGAACCGTGAGTCCGAAAATGAGCAGTGTGCCCGAAAACGAGCTGTGAGTTCGAAAACGAGCCGTGTGCCCGAAAACGAGCCGCGTGCCCGAAAACGAGCCGCGTGCCCGAAAATGAGCCGTGTGCCCGAAAATGAGCCGTGTGCCCGAAAATGAGCTGCGAGTTATAAAACGAGCCGTGTGGCCGAAAATGAACCGTGAGTCCAAAAACGAGCAGTGTGCCCGAAAAGACCTGTGAGTACGAAAACGAGCCGTGTGCTCGAAAATGAGATGTGTACCCCAAAATGAGCCGTGTGCTTGAAAACGAGTTGTGAATCCGAAAACCAGCCGTGTGCCCGAAAATGAGCCGTGTGCCCGAAAATGAGCCGTGTGCTCGAAAATGAGGTGTGAGTCCGAAAACGAGCCGTCTGTCCGAAAACGAGCTGTGTGCCCGACAACGACCCGTGTGTCCGAAAATGTGCCGTGTGCCCGAAAACGTGCTGTGTGCCTGTAAAGGAGCCGTGTGCCCGAAAATGAGCCGTTTCCCTGAAAACGAGCTGGGTGCCCGAAAATGAGCCGTGTGCCCAAAAACGAGCCATGTGCCCGAAAACGATCCTTGTGCCGAAATTGAGGTGTGTGCCCGTAAACGAGCAGTGGGCCCGAAAACAAGCCGTGCGCCAGAAAATGAGCTGTGAGTCCAAAAACGAGCCGTGTGGCCGAAAATGAGCCTTGTGCCTGAAAATGAGTTGTGCGCCTGAAAACGAGCCGTGTTGTGCCCGAAAACGAGCTGTGAGTCCAAAAATGACTCGTGTCCCCGAAAACGAGCTGTGTGTCCAAAATGGGACGTGTGCCGAAAATGAGCCGTTGTGCCCGAAAACGAGCTGTGAGTCCGAAAACGAGCCGTGTGCTCGAAATGAGAGCTGTGTGCCCGAAAACGAGCTGTGTGCCTGAAAACGAGCTCTGTGCCCGAAAGTTAACCCTATGCCTGAAAATGAGCTATGTGTTCGAAAACGAGTTGTGTGCCCGAAAATGTGCTGTCTGCTCGAAAACGAGCCGTGTGGCCGAAAATGAGTTGTGAGTCCAAAAACGAGCTGTGCGCCTGAAAACGAGCTGTGAGTCCAAAAACGAGCTGTGTGGCCGAAAATGAGCCTTGTGCCCGAAATGAGTTGTGCGCCTGAAAACGACTGTGTGCCCGAAACGAGCGTGTCTCCGAAAATGAGCCGTGTGCCCGAAAACGTGCTGTGTGCCAGAAACGGAGCCGTGTGCTCGAAACGAGCTGTGAGTCTGAAAAAGAGCCGTTGCCGAAAATGAGCCCGTGAGTCCGAAAATGTGCCCTGAGTCCGAAAAGAGCAGTGAGTCCGAAATGAGCCGTGTGCCCAAAAACGAGCCGTGTGCCCGAAAACAACCGTGTGGCAAAAATGGGAGCTGTGTGCCAGAAAGTTAACCCTGTGCCCGAAATTGAGCTGTGTGTTCGAAAACGAGCTGTGTGCCCAAAAATGTGCTGTCTGCTCGAAAATGAGCCGTCTGCCCGAAAAAGGAGCAGTGTGCCCGAAACATGAGCTGTGGTTATACAATGAGCCGTGTGCCCGAAAATGAGGTGTGTGCCCGAAAACGAGCCGTGGGCCAAAAACGAGCTGTGAGTTCGAAAACGAGCTGTGTGCCCGAAATGAGTTGTGAGTCCAAAAAGGAGCCGTGTGCCTGAAAATGAGTTTGTGCCAGAAAACGAGCGGTGTGCCCGAAAATGAGTTGTGTGCCCGAAAACGAGCCGTGTGCCCGAAAACGAGCTGTGAGTCTGAAAATGAGTTGTGTGCCCGAAAATGAGCTGTGTTTCCAAAAATGGGCCGTGTGCCAAAACGAGCCGTGTGCCCATAATGAGAGTTGTGTGCCCGAAAAGGAGCTGCGTGCCCGAAAATGAGCTGTGAGTTACAAAACGAGCCGTGTGCCAGAAAATGAGCTGTGAGTCCGAAAACGAGCTGAGCCCGAAAACGAGCCGTGTGCCCAAAAACGAGCAGTGTGCCCGAAAACGAGCCGTGTGCCGAAAATGAGAGCTATGTGCCCGAAAATGAGTTATGTGCCCGAAAATGAGCCGTGTGCCTCAAAACGAGCTATGAGTCCGAAAACGAGCCGTGTGCACGAAAATGAGCCGTGTGCCCGAAAATGAGCCGTGTGCCTCAAAACGAGCTATGAGTCCGAAAACGAGACGTGTGCACGAAAATGAGCCGTGTGCCCGAAAATGAGCCGTGTGCCCGAAAATGAGCCGTGTGCCCGAAAATGAGTTGTGTGCTCGAAAATAAGGTGTGAGTCCGAAAACGAGCCATTTGTCCGAAAAGGAGCCGAGTGCCCGAGTATGAGCCGTGTGCCCGAAAATGAACGGTTTGCCCAAAAACGAGCTGTGTGCCGGAAAATGAGCCGTGTGCCCGAAAATGAGTTGTGAGTCCGAAATGGAACCGTGTGCCCGAAAATGAGTTGTGTGCCCGAAAACGAGCCGTGTGCCCGAAAATGAGTTGTGTGCCCAAAAACGAGCCGTGAGCCCGAAAATGAGCTGTGAGTCCGAAAATGAGCTGGGAGTCCGAAAATGAGTTGTGTGCCCGAAAATGACCCGTGTGCCCGAAAACGAGCTGTGTGTCCAAAAATGGGCCGTGTGCCCGAAAACGAGTTGTGAGTCCGAAAATGAGGGCTGTGTGCCGAAAACAAGAAGTGTGTCCAAAAATGGGCCGTGTTCCCGAAAACGAGCCGTGTGCCCGAAAATGAGAGCTGTGTGCACGAAAACGAGCAGTGTGCCCGACAGTTAACCTTGTGCCCGAATATGAGATTTGTGTTCGAAAACGAGCTGTGTGCCCGAAAATGTGCTGTCTGCTCGAAAATGAGCCGTGTGCCCGAAAAAGGAGTTGCGTGCCCGAAAATGAGCTGTGAGTCCGAAAACGAGCAGTGTGCCCGAAAACGAGCTGTGAGTCCGAAAATGAGCCGTGTGCCCAAAAACGAGCCGTGTGCCGAAAATGAGAGCTGTGTGCCCGAAAATGAGTTATGTGCCAGAAAATGAGCCGTGTGCCTGAAAACGAGCTATGAGTCCGAAAACGAACCATGTGCACGAATATGAGCCGTGTGCCCGAAAATGAGCCGTGTGCCCGAAAATGAGGTGTGAGTCCGAAAACGAGCCATCTGTCCGAAAATGACCCGAGTGACCGAATACGTGCCGTGTGCCCGAAAATGAACGATTTGCCCAAAAACGAGCTGTGTGCCCGAAAACGTGTCGTGTCTCTGAAAATGAGCGTGTGCCCGAAACGTGCGTGTGCCGAAAAGGAGCCGTGTGCCCGAAAACGTGTCGTTTGCCTGAAAAGGAGCTGTGTGCCCGAAAATGAGTTTTGTGCCCAAAAATGAGCCGTGTGCCCGAAAATGAGCTCTAAGTCCAAAAACGAGCAGTGTGCCCGAAAACGAGCAGTGAGTCCGAAAATGACCCGTGTGCCCAAAAGCGAGCACTGTGCCCGAAACGAGCCTTGTGCCGAAAATGAAAGCTGTGTGCCCGAAAACGAGCAGTGTGCCCAAAAATGAGCTGTGTGCCCGAAAACGAGCCGTGTCTTCGAAAATGAGCCGTGTGCTCGAAAACGTGCTGTGTGCCTGAAAAGGAGTCGTGTGCCCGAAAACGTGCCTTTTGCCTGAAAACGAGCTGTGTGCCCGAAAATGAGTTTTGTGCCCAAAAATGAGCCGTGTGCCCGAAAACGAGCTGTGTGTCCGAAAACGAGCCGTGTGCCCGAAAACGAGCAGTGTGCCCAAAATCGAGCAGTGAGTCCGAAAATAAGCCGTGTGCCCAAAAGCGAGCAGTGTGCCGAAAATGAAGCAGCGTGCCCGAAAACGAGCAGTGTGCCCGAAAACGAGCCGTTTCTCCGAAAAGGAGCCGTGTGCCCGAAAACGTGCTGTGTGCCAGAAAAGGAGCCGTGTGCCCGAAAACGAGCCGTTTGCCTGAAAATGAGCTGTGTGCCCGAAAATGAGTTTTATGCCCAAAAATGAGTCGTGTGCCCGAAAACGAGCTGTGTGTCCGAAAACGAGCCGTGTGCCCGAAAACGAGCTGTGTGCCCGAAAATGAGCTCTGAGTCCGAAAACGAGCTGTGTGCCCAAAATCGAGCAGTGAGTCCGAAAATAAGCCGTGTGCCCAAAAGCGAGCAGTGTGCCCGAAAACAAGCCGTGTGCCGAAAATGAGAGCAGCGTGCCCGAAAAGGAGCAGTGTCCCCGGAAATGAGCCGTTTCTCCGAAAATGAGCCGTGTGCCCGAAAACATGCTATGTGCCAGAAAAGGAGCTGTGTGCCCGAAAACGAGCCGTTTGCCTGAAAACGAGCTGTGTGCCCGAAAATGAATTTTGTGCCCAAAAATGAGCCGTGTGCCCGAGAACGAGCTGTGAGTCCGAAAACGAGCTGTGAGTCCGAAAACGAGTCAAGTGCCCGAAAACGAGCCGTGTGCCAAAAATGAGAGCTGTGTGCCCGAAAATGAGCTGTGTGTTCGAAAACGAGCTGTGTGCCCGAAAATGTGCTGTCTTCTCTGAAATGAGCCGTGTGCCCGAAAAAGGAGCTGTGTGCCCGAAAATGAGCTCTGAGTTATAAAACGAGCCGTGTGCCCAAAAATGAACCGTGAGTCTAAAAACGAGCAGTGTGCCCGAAAACGAGCTGTGAGTCCGAAAACGAGCCGTGTGCCCAAAAATGACCCGTGTGCTGAAAATGAGAGTTGTGTGCCCGAAAATGAGTTGTGTGCCCGAAAATGAGTCGTGTGCTTGAAAACGAGCTGTGAGTCCGAAAACGAGCCGTGTGCACGAAAATGAGCCGTGTGCCCGAAAATGAGCCATGTGCCCGAAAATGAGGTGTGAGTCCGAAAACGAGCCGTCTGTCTGAAAATGAGCCGAGTGCCCGAAAATGAGCAGGGCGCCCGAAAACGAGCAGTGCGCCCGAAAACGAGCAGTGTGCCCGATAGCGAATTGTGTGCCCAAAAATGAGTTATGTGCCCGAAAATGTGCCGTGTGCTTGAAAACGAGCTGTGAGTCCGAAAACGAGCCGTGTGCAAGAAAATGAGCCGTGTGCCCGAAAATGAGCCCTGTGCCCGAAAATGAGTTGTGTGCTCGAAAATGAGGTGTGAGTCCGAAAACGAGCCGTCTGTCCGAAAATGAGCCGAGTACCCGAATAAAAGCCGCGTGCTCGAAAATGAGCAGTTTGCCCGAAAACGAGCCGTGTGCCCGAAAATGAGCCGTGTGCCTGAAAACGAGCCGTGTGCCCGAAAATGAGTTGTGTGCCCGAAAATGAGCCGTGTGCTTGAAAACGAGCTGTGTGCCCGAAAACGAGCTGTAAGTCCGAAAACGAGCTGTGAGTCCGAAAATGAGTTGTGTGCCCGAAAATGACCCCTGTGCCCGAAAACGAGCTGTGTGTCCAAAAATGGGCCGTGTGCCCGAAAACAAGCCGTGTGCCCGAAAATGAGCCGTGCACCCGAAAATGACATGTGAGTCCGAAAACGAGCCATGTGCCCGAAAATGAGAGCTGTGTGCCCAAAAATGAGTTGTGTGCCCGAAAATGTACCGTGTACCGAAAAACGAGCTGTGAGTCCGAATACGAGCCGTGTGCCCGAAAATGAGTTGTGAGTTCGAAAACGAGCTGTGAGTCCAAAACGAGCAGTGTGCCCGAAAATGAGCCGTGTGCCCGAAAGTAAGAGCTGTGTGCCCGAAAAGGAGCCGTGTGCCCGAAAAGGAGCCGTGAGTCCGAAAAAGAGCCGTGGGCCCGAATACGAGCCGTGTGCCCGAAAATGAGCCGTGTGTCCGAAACCGAGCTGTGAGTCCGAAATGAGAGCTGTGTGCCCGAAAATGAGAGCCGTGTGCCCGAAAATGAGTAGTGTGCCCGAAAATGAGCCGTGCCCCCGAAAACGAGCTGCGAGTCCGAAAACTGGTCGTGTACCCAAAAATGAGCTGTGAGTCCAAAAACGAGCCGTGTCGTCGAAAATGAGCCGTGTGCCCGAAAATGAGTTGTGTCCTCGAAAATGAGGTGTGAGTCCGAAAACGAGCCGTCTGTCCGAAAATGAGCCGGGTGCCCGATTACGAGCCGTGTGCCCGAAAATGAGTTGTGTGCACGAAAACGACTCGTGTGCCCGAAAATGAGCCGTGTGCCCGAAAACGAGCTGAGAGTCCGAAAATGAGTTGTGTCCCCGAAAATGAGCCGTGTGCCCGAAAACGAGCTTTCTATCCAAAAATGGGCAGTGTGCCTGAAAATGAACGGTTTGCCCAAAAACGAGCTGTGTGCCTGAAAAAGAGCCGTGCCTCCGAAAATGAGCCGTGTGCCTGAAAAGGAGCCGTGTGCCCGAAAATGAGCCGTTTGCCTGAAACCGAGTTGTGTGCCCGAAAATGACTTTTGTGCCCAAAAATGAGCCGTGTGGCCGAAAACGAGCTGTGAAACGAAAACGAGCCGTGTGCCCGAAAATGAGCCGTGAGTCTGAAAATGAGCTCTGAGTCCGAAAATGACCAGTGTGCCCGAAAACGAGCAGTGAGTCCGAAAACGAGCCGTGTGCCCAAAAACGAGCCGTGTGCCGAAAATGAGAGCCGTGTGCCCGAAAACGAGCTGTGTGCCCGAAAGTTAACCCAGTGCCCAAAAATGAGCTGTGTGTTCGAAAACGAGCTGTGTGCCTGAAAATGTGCTGTCTGCTCGAAAATGAGCCGTGTGCCCGAAAAAGGAGCTGTGTGCCCGAAAAGGAGCTGTGAGTTTTAAAATGAGCGGTGTGCCCGAAAATGAACCGTGAGTCTGAAAACGAGCAGTGTGCCTGAAAACGAGCTGTGAGTCCGAAAACGAGCCGTGTGCCCAAAAACGGGCCGTGTGCCCGAAAACGAGCCGTTTGCCGAAAATTAGAGGTGTGTGCCCGAAAATGAGTTGTGTGCCCGAAAATGAGCCGTGTGCTTGAAAACGAGCTGTGAGTCCAAAAACAAGCCGTGTGCACGAAAATGAGCCGTGTGCCCGAAAACGAGCCGTGTGCCCGAAAATGAGTCGTGTGCCGAAAACGAGGTGTGAGTCCGAAAACGAGCCGTCTGTCCGAAAATGAGCCGGGTGCCCGAATACGAGTCGTGTGCCCGAAAATGAGCAGTTTGCCCGAAAACGAGCCGTGTGTCCGAAAATGAGCCGTGTGCCCGAAAACGTGCTGTTTGCCTGAAAAGGAGCTGTGGGCCCAAAAACGAGCCGTTTGCATCGAAACGATTTGTGTGCCCGAAAATGAGCCGTGTGCCCGAAAACGAGATGTGAGTTCGAAAACGAGCCGTGTGCCCGAAAATTGGCCGTTTGCCCAAAAACGAGCTGTGTGCCCGAAAATGAGCCCTGTGCCCAAAAACGAGCCATGTGCACGAAAACGATCCGTGTGGCGAAAACGAGCCGTGTTCCCGAAAATGAGCCGTGCGCCCGAAAACGAGCCGTGTGCCCGAAAATGGGCTTTGAGTCCAAAAACGAGCCGTGTGGCCGAAAATGAGCCGTGTGCCCGAAAATGAGTTGTATGCCCGAAAACGAGCCGTGTGCCCGAAAATGAGTTGTGTGCCCGAAAACGGGCCGTGTGTCCGAAAACGAGCTGTGAGTCCGAAAATGAGTTGTTTTCCCAAAAATGACCCGCGTGCCCAAAAATGAGCTGTGTGTCCAAAAATGTGTGGTGTGCCCGAAAACGAGCCGCGTGCCCGAAAATGAGCCATGTGCCTGAAAACGAGCTGTGAGTCCGAAAACGAGCCGTGTGCCCGAAAATGAGAGCTGTGTGCACGAAAACGAGCAGTGTGCCCGACAGTTAACCTTGTGCCCGAAAAGGAGCCGTGTGTTCGAAAACGAGCTGTGTGCCCGAAAATGTGCTGTCTGCTCGAAAATGAGCCGTGTGCCCGAAAAAGGAGCTGCGTGCCCGAAAATGAGCTGTGAGTTACAAAACGAGCCGTGTGTGCTCGAAAATGAGCTGCGAGTCCGAAAACGAGCAATGTGCCCGAAAACGAGCTGTGAGTCCGAAAATGAGCCGTGTGCGCAAAAACGAGTCGTGTGCCCGAAAAGGAGCCGTGTGCCGAAAATGAGAGCTGTGTGCCCGAAAATGAGTTATGTGCCCGAAAATGAGTTGTGTGCATGAAAATGAGCCGTGTGCCCAAAAATGAGCCGTGTGCCCGAAAATGAGTTGTGTGCTCGAAAATGAGGTGTGAGTCTAAAAACGAGCCATCTGTCCGAAATTGAGCCGAGGGCCCGAGTACAAGTCGTGTGCCC
The DNA here is from genome assembly GCA_030407325.1 of Camellia japonica. Lineage (NCBI taxonomy): Eukaryota > Viridiplantae > Streptophyta > Magnoliopsida > Ericales > Theaceae > Camellia > Camellia japonica. The sequence continues at coordinate 13,768 of JAPPVO010000933.1, read as the reverse complement.
GAAAATGAACGGTTTGCCTAAAAACGAGCTGTGTGCCCAATAATGAACCTTGTCTCCGAAAATGAGTCGTGTGCCCGAAAACGTGCTGTGCGCCTGAAAAGGAGCCGTGTGCCCGAAAATGAGTTGTGTGCTCGAAAATAAGCCGTGTGCCCGAAACCGAGCGGTGATTCCGAAAATGAGTTGTGTGCCCGAAAACGATCTGTGAGCCCGAAAACGAGTCGTGTGCCACAAAATGAGCCGTGTGCCCGAAAACGACCTGTGAGTCCGAAAATGAGAGCTGTGTGCCTGAAAAAGAGCTGTGTGCCCGAAAATGAGCCGTGTCCCCGAAAACGAGCAGTGAGTCCGAAAACGGGTCGTGTGCCCGAAAACGAGCCGTGTGCCTGAAAATGAGCTGTGAGTCCAAAAACGAGCCGGGTCGCCGGAAATGAGCCGTGTGCCCGAAAATGTGTTGTGTGCCCGAAAACGAGCCGTGTGCCTGAAAACGAGCTGTGAGTTCGAAAACGAGTTGTGTGCCCGAAAATTAGTCGTGTGCCCGAGAACGAGCTTTGTGTCCAAAAATGGGCCGTGTGCCCGAAAATGAACGGTTTGCCCAAAAAAGAGCTGTGTGCCCGAAAACGAGCCGTGTCTCCGAAAATGAGCCGTGTGCCCGAAAACGTGCTGTCTGCCTGAAAAGGTGCTGTGTGCCCGAAAACGAGCTGTTTGCCTGAAAACGAGCTGTGTGCCCGAAAATGAGTTTTGCGCCCAAAAATGAGCCGTGTGCCCAAAAACGAGCTGTGAGTCCGAAAACGAGCCGTGTGCCCGAAAATGAGCCGTGAGTCCGAAAATGAGCTCTTTGTCCGAAAACGACCAGTGTGCCCGAAAACGAGCAGTGTGCTCGAAAACGAGCTGTGTGCCCGAAAGTTAACCCTGTGCCCGAAAATGAGCTGTGTGTTTGAAAACGAGCTGTGTGCCAAAAAATGTGCTGTCTGCTCGAAAATGAGCCGTGTGCCCGAAAAAGGACGTGTGTGCCTGAAAATGAGCTGGGAGTTATAAAACGAGCCGTGTGCCCGAAAAGGAACCGTGAGTTCTAAAACGAGCAGTGTGCCAAAAAACGAGCTGTGAGTCCGAAAACGAGCCGTGTGCCCAAAACGAGCCGTGTGCCGAAAATGAGAGCTGTGTGCCCGAAAATGAGTTGTGTGCCCGAAAATGAGCAGTGTGCTTGAAAACGAGCTGTGAGTCCGAAAACGAGCCGTGTGCCGAAAAATGAGCCGTGTGCCCGAAAATGAGTTGTGTGCTCGAAAATGAGGTGTAAGTCCGAAAACGAGCTGTCTGTTCGAAAATGAGCCGGGTGCCCGAATACGAGCCGTGTGCCCGAAAATTAGCAGTTTGCCCGAAAACGAGCTGTGTGCCCGAAAACGTGATGTGTGCCCGAAAACGAGCTGTTTGCCTGAAAACGAGCTGTGTGCCCGAAAATGAGTTTGGTGCCCAAAAATGAGCCGTGTGCCCGAAAATGAGCTGTGATTCCGAAAACGGGCCGTGTGCCCGAAAAAGAGCCCTGTGCCCAAAAATTAGCCGTTTGCCTGAAAACGAGCTGTGTGCCCGAAAATGAGCCGTGTGCCCAAAAACCAGCCATGTGCCCGAAAACGATCCGTGTGCCGAAAATGAGGTGTGTGCCCGTAAACGAGCCGTGTGGCTGAAAATGAGTTGTGTGCCCGAAAACGAGCCGTATGCCCGAAAATGAGTTGTGTGCCCGAAAACGAGCCGTGTGCCCAAAAACGAGCTGTGAGTCCGAAAACGAGCTGTGTGCCCGAAAATGACCCGTGTGCCTGAAAACGAGCCGTGTGCCCAAAAACGAGCTGTGAGTCCGAAAACGAGCCGTGTGCCCGAAAATGAGAGCTGTGTGCCTGAAAATGAGAAGTGTGCCCGAAAACGAGCTGTGTGCTCGAAAGTTAACCCTGTGCCCGAAAATGAGCTATGTGTTCGAAAACGAGCTGTGTGCCCGAAAATGTGATGTCTGCTCGAAAATGAGCCGTGTGCCCGAAAAAGGAGCTGTGTGCCTGAAAATGAGCTGTGAGTTATATAACGAGCCGTGCGCCCGAAAATGAACCGTGAGTCCGAAAACGAGCTGTGTTTTTCCGAAAATGAGCTGTGAGTCCGAAAACGAGCCGTCTGCCCGAAAATGAGAACTGTGTGCCCGAAAACGAGCTGTGTGCTCGAAAGTTAACCTTGTGCCCGAAAAAGAGCTCTGTGTTCGAAAACGAGCTGTGTGCCCGAAAATGTGTTGTCTGCTCGAAAATGAGCCGTGTGCCCGAAAAAGGAGCTGTGTGGCCGACAATGAGCTGTGAGTTATAGAACGAGTCGTGCGCCCGAAAATGAACCGTGAGTCCGAAAACGAGCTGTGTGTCCGAAAACGAGCCATGTGCCCGAAAAGAAGTCGTGTGCCGAAAATGAGAGCAGTGTGCCAGAAAATGAGTTGTGTGCCCGAAAATGTACCGTGTGCCCGAAAACGAGCTGTGAGTTCGAAAAAGAGCAGTGTGCCCGAAAACGAGCCGTGTGCCCAAAAACGAGCCGTGTGCCTGAAAACGAGCCGTGTGCCGAAAATGAGAGCTGTGTGCCCGAAAATGAGTTATGTGCCCGAAAATGAGCCGTGTGCCTGAAAACGAGCTATGAGTCCGAAAACGAGCCGTGTGGACGAAAATGAGCCGTGTGCCGGAAAATGAGTTGTGTGCTCGAAAATGAGGTGTGGGTCCGAAAACGAGCCATCCATCCGAAAATGAGCCGAGGGCCCGAGTACGAGCCGTGTGCCCAAAAATGAACGGTTTGCCTAAAAACGAGCTGTGTGCCCGATAATGAGCCGTGTCTCTGAAAATGAGCCGTATGCTCGAAAACGTGCTGTGTGCCTGAAAAGGAGCCGTGTGCCCGAAAATGAGTTGTGTGCTCGAAAATAAGCCGTGTGCCCGAAAACGAGCGGTGAGTTCGAAAACGAGCCGTGTGCCCGAAAACGATCCGTGATCCCGAAAACGAGCCGTGCGCCCGAAAATGAGCCGTGTGCCCCGAAAACGAGCTGTGAGTCCGAAAACGAGCTATGAGTCCGAAAACGAGCCGTGTGCCCGAAAACGAGCTTTGTGTCCAAAAATGGGCCGTGTGGCCGAAAATGAACGGTTTGCCCAAAAACGAGCTGTGTGCCCGAAAACGAGCCGTGTCTCCGAAAATAAGCCGTGTGCACGAAAATGAGCCGTGTGCCCGAAAACGAGGTATGAGTCCGAAAACGAGCCGTCAGTCCGAAAATGAGCCGAGTGCTCGAGTACGAGCCGTGTGCCCGCAAATGAGCAGTTTGCCCGAAAACGAGCTGTGTGCCCAAACACAAGTCGTGTGTCCGAACATGAGCCATGTGCCCGAAAACGTGCTGTGTGCCTGAAAAGGGGCCGTGTGCCCAAAAACGAGCCGTTTGCATGAAAACGAGCTGTGTGCCCGAAAATGAGCCGTGTGCCCGAAAACGAGCTGTGAGTCCGAAAACGAGCCATGTCCCCGAAAATTAACCGTTTGCCCGAAAACGAGCTGTGTGCCCGAAAATGAGCCGTGTGCCCAAAAACGAGCCATGTGCCCGAAAACGATCCGTGCGCCGAAAATGTGGTGTGTGCTCGAAAACGAACCGTGTGCCCGAAAACGAGCCGTGTGCCCGAAAATGAGCTGTGAGTCCAAAAATGAGCCGTGTGGCCGAAAATGAGCTGTGTGCCCGAAAATGAGTTGTGTGCCCGAAATCGAGCCGTGTGCCCGAAAATGAGTTGTGTGCCAAAAACGAGCCGTGTGCCCGAAAACGAGCTGTGAGTCCGAAAACGAGTTGTGAGTCCGAAAATGAGTTGGGTGCCCGAAAAGGACCCGTGTGCCCAAAAACGAGCTGTGTTTCCAAAAATGGGCCGTGTGCCCGAAAACGAGCCGTGTGCCCGAAAACGAGCTGTGAGTCCGAAAACGAGCTGTGTGTTCGAAAATGAGCTGTGTGCCCAAAAATGTGCTGTCTGCTCGAAAACGAGCCGTGTGCCCGAAAAAGGAGCTGTGTGCCCGAAAATGAGCTGTAAGTTACAAAACGAGCCGTCTGCCCGAAAATGAGCTGTGAGTCCAAAAACGAGCAGTGTGCCTGAAAACGAGCTGTGAGTCCGAAAAGGAGCCGTGTGCCCGAAAACAAGTCGTGTGCCGAAAATGAGAGATGTATGCCTGAAAATGAGTTATGTGCCTGAAAATGAGCCGTGTGCCTGAAAACGAGCTATGAGTCCGACAACGAGCCATCTGTCCGAAAATGAGCCGAGGGCCCGAATACGAGCCGTCTGCCCGAAAATGAACGGTTTGCCCAAAAACGAGCTGTGTGCCCGAAAACGAGCCGTGTCTCCGAAAATGAGCCGTGTGCCCGAAAACGTGCTGTCTGCCTGAAAAGGTGCTGTGTGCCCGAAAACGAGCTGTTTGCCTGAAAACGAGCTGTGTGCCCGAAAATGAGTTTTGCGCCCAAAAATGAGCCGTGTGCCCAAAAACGAGCTGTGAGTCCGAAAACGAGCCGTGTGCCCGAAAATGAGCCGTGAGTCCGAAAATGCTCTTTGTCCGAAAACGAGCAGTGTGCCCGAAAACGAGCAGTGTGCTCGAAAACGAGCTGTGTGCCCGAAAGTTAACCCTGTGCCCGAAAATGAGCTGTGTGTTCGAAAGCGAGCTGTGTGCCAGAAAATGTGCTGTCTGCTCGAAAATGAGCCGTGTGCCCGAAAAAGGACGTGTGTGCCTGAAAATGAGCTGGGAGTTATAAAACGAGCCGTGTGCCCGAAAAGGAACCGTGAGTTCTAAAACGAGCAGTGTGCCAAAAAACGAGCTGTGAGTCCGAAAACGAGCCGTGTGCCCGAAAACGAGCCGTGTGCCGAAAATGAGAGCTGTGTGCCCGAAAATGAGCAGTGTGCTTGAAAACGAGCTGTGAGTCCGAAAACGAGCCGTGTGCCCAAAAATGAGCCGTGGCCCGAAAATGAGTTGTGTGCTCGAAAATGAGGTGTAAGTCCGAAAACGAGCTGTCTGTTCGAAAATGAGCCGGGTGGCCGAAAATGAGTTGTAAGTCTGAAAACGAGCTGTGAGTCCAGAAAATGAGCTGTGAGTCCAAAAACGAGCCGTGTGGCCGAAAATGAGCCTTGTGCCCGAAAATGAGTTGTGCGCCTGAAAACGAGCTGTGTGCCCGAAAACGAGCCGTGTCTCCGAAAATGAGCCGTGTGCCCGAAAACGTGCTGTGTGCCAGAAACGGAGCCGTGTGCTCGAAAACGAGCTGTGAGTCCGAAAACGAGCTGTGAGTCTGAAAAAGAGCCGTGTGCCCGAAAATGAGCCGTGACTCCGAAAATGTGCCCTGAGTCCGAAAATGAGCAGTGAGTCCGAAAATGAGCCGTGTGCCCAAAAACGAGCCGTGTGCCCGAAAACAACCGTGTGGCAAAAATGGGAGCTGTGTGCCAGAAAGTTAACCCTGTGCCCGAAATTGAGCTGTGTGTTCGAAAACGAGCTGTGTGCCCAAAAATGTGCTGTCTGCTCGAAAATGAGCCGTCTGCCCGAAAAAGGAGCAGTGTGCCCGAAACATGAGCTGTGAGTTATACAATGAGCCGTGTGCCCGAAAATGAGGTGTGTGCCCGAAAACGAGCCGTGGGCCCAAAAACGAGCTGTGAGTTCGAAAACGAGCTGTGTGCTCGAAAATGAGTTGTGAGTCCAAAAAGGAGCCGTGTGCCTGAAAATGAGTTGTGTGCCAGAAAACGAGCGGTGTGCCCGAAAATGAGTTGTGTGCCCGAAAACGAGCCGTGTGCCCGAAAACGAGCTGTGAGTCTGAAAATGAGTTGTGTGCCCGAAAATGACCCGTGTGCCCGAAAATGAGCTGTGTTTCCAAAAATGGGCCGTGTGCCCAAAAACGAGCTGTGAGTCTGAAAACGAGCCGTGTGCCCAATAATGAGAGCTGTGTGCCCGAAAAAGGAGCTGCGTGCCCAAAAATGAGCTGTGAGTTACAAAATGAGTCATAAACTACACAAAACAGTGCGAGTGATAAACTGCACAAAACAGTGCGCTGCGCAAAATGGCGCGAGTGATAAACTGCACAAAACAGTGCGCTGCGCAAAACAACGCGAGTGATAAACTGCACAAAGTGTGCGATGCGCAAAACAGCGCGAGTGATAAACTGCACAAAAGAGTGCGATGCAAAAAACAGCGCGAGTGATAAACTGCAGAAAACAGTGCGCTGCGCAAAACGGCGCGAGAGATAAACTGCACAAAACAGTGCGCTGCGCAAAACGGCGCGAGTGATAAACTGCACAAAAGAGTACGATGCGAAAAACAGCGCGAGTGATAAACTACAGAAAACAGTGCGCTGCGCAAAACGGCGCGAGAGATAAACTGCACAAAACAGTGCGCTGCGCAAAACGGCGCGAGTGATAAACTGCACCAAACAGTGCGCTGCGCAAAACGGCGCGAGTGATAAACTGCACAAAACAATGCGCTGCGCAAAACAACGCGCGTGATAAACGGCACAAAAGAGTGCGATGCGCAAAACATCGCGAGTGATAAATTGCACAAAACAGTGCGCTGCGCAAAACAACGCGAGTGATAAACTGCACAAAAGAGTGCGATGTGCAAAACAGCGCGAGTGATAAACTGCACAAAATAGTGCGCTGCGCAAAACAGTGCGAGTCATAAACTGCACAAAACAGTACGCTCCGCAAAACGGCGCGAGTGATACACGGCGCAAAACAGTGCGATGCGCAAAACCGCGCGAGTGATAAACTGCACAAAACATGCCCTACGCAAAACAGCGCGAGTCATAAACTGCACAAAACAGTGCGCTACGGAAAACAGCGAGAGTGATAAACTGCACAAAAGAGTGCGATTCAAAAAATAGCGCGAGTGACAAACTGCAGAAAACTGTGCGCTGCGCAAAACGGCGCGAGTGATAACTGCACAAAACAGTGCGCTGCGCAAAACGGCGCGAGTTATAAACTACACAGAGTGCGCTGCGAAAAACAACACGAGTGATAAACTGCACAAAATAGTGCGGTGCGCAAAACAGCGCGAGTGATAAGCTGCACAAAACAGTGCGCTGCGCAAAACGGCGCGAGTCATAAACTGCACAAAATAGTGCGCTGCGCAAAACTGCGCGAGCGATAAACTGCACAAAACACTGCGCTGCGGAAAACGGCGCGAGTCATAAACTGCACAAAACAGTGCGCTGCGCACAACGGCGCGAGTGATAAACTGCACAAAACAGTGCGCTGCGCAAAACAGCGCGAGTCATAAACTGCACAAAACAGTGCGCTGCGCAAAACCGCGTGAGTGATAAATTGCACAAAACAGTGCACTGCGCAAAACAGCACGAGTCGTAAACTGCACAAAACAGTGCGCTACGCAAAACGGCGCGAGTGATAAACAGCACAAAACAGTGCGATGCGTAAAACCGCTCGAGTGATAAACTGCACAAAAACGTGCCCTGCGCAAAACAGCGCGAGTCATAAACTGCACAAAACAGTGCGATGCGAAAAACCGCGCGAGTGATAAACTGCACAAAACAGGGCCCTGCGCAAAATAGCGCGAGTCATAAACTGCACAAAACAGTGCGCTGCGTAAAACAGCGCGAGTGAGAAACTGCACAAAAGAGTGCGATACAAAAAACAGCGCGAGTGATAAACTGCAGAAAACAGTGCGCTGCGCGAAACGACGCGAGTGATAAACTGCACAAAACAGTGCGCAGTGCAAAACAACGCGAGTGATAAACTGCACAAAAGAGTGCGATGCGCAAAACCGCGCGAGTGATAAACTGCACAGAACAGTGCACTGCGCAAAACATCACAAGTCGTAAACTGCGCAAAAAAGTGCGCTGCACAAAACGGCGCGAGTGATAAACTGCACAAAACCGTGCGCTGCGCAAAATGGCGCGAGTGATAAACTGCACAAAACAGTGCGCTGCGCAAAACAACGCGAGTGATAAACTGCACAAAAGAGTGCGATGCGCAAAACAGCGCGAGTGATAAACTGCACAAAATAGTGCACTGCGCAAAACGGCGCGAGTCATAAACTGCACAAAACAGTGCGCTGCGCAAAACGGCGCGAGTGATAAATTGCACAAAATAGTGCGATGCGCAAAACCGCGCGAGTGATAAACTGCACAAAACAGTGCCCTGCGCAAAACAGCGCGAGTCATAAACTGCACAAAATAGTGCGCTGCGCAAAACGGCGCGAGTGATAAACTGCACAAAAGAGTGCGATGTGCAAAACAGCGCGAGTGATAAACTGCACAAAATAGTGCGCTGCGCAAAACAGTGCGAGTCATAAACTGCACAAAACAGTACGCTCCGCAAAACGGCGCGAGTGATACACGGCGCAAAACAGTGCGATGCGCAAAACCGCGCGAGTGATAAACTGCACAAAACAGTGCCCTACGCAAAACAGCGCGAGTCATAAACTGCACAAAACAGTGCGCTACGGAAAACAGCGAGAGTGATAAACTGCACAAAAGAGTGCGATTCAAAAAATAGCGCGAGTGACAAACTGCAGAAAACTGTGCGCTGCGCAAAACGGCGCGAGTGATAAACTGCACAAAACAGTGCGCTGCGCAAAACGGCGCGAGTGATAAACTACACAAGAGTGCGCTGCGAAAAACAACGCGAGTGATAAACTGCACAAAAGAGTGCGATGCGCAAAACAGCGCGAGTGATAAACTGCACAAAACAGTGCGCTGCGTAAAACAGCGCGAGTCATAAACTGCACAAAATAGTGCGCTGCGCAAAACGGCGGGAGAGATAAACTGCACAAAACAGTGCGCTGCGCAAAACGGCGCGAGTGATAAACTGCACAAAACAGTGCGCTGCGTAGAACGGCGCGAGTGATAAACTGCACAAAACAGTGCGCTGCGCAAAACACCGCGAGTGATAAACTGCACAAAAGAGTGCGATGCGCAAAACCGCGTGAGTGATAAATTGCACAAAACAGTGCACTGCGCAAAACAGCACGAGTCGTAAACTGCACAAAACAGTGCGCTACGCAAAACGGCGCGAGTGATAAACAGCACAAAACAGTGCGATGCGTAAAACCGCTCGAGTGATAAACTGCACAAAAACGTGCCCTGCGCAAAACAGCGCGAGTCATAAACTGCACAAAACAGTGCGATGCGAAAAACCGCGCGAGTGATAAACTGCACAAAACAGGGCCCTGCGCAAATAGCGCGAGTCATAAACTGCACAAAACAGTGCGCTGCGTAAAACAGCGCGAGTGAGAAACTGCACAAAAGAGTGCGATACAAAAAACAGCGCGAGTGATAAACTGCAGAAAACAGTGCGCTGCGCGAACGACGCGAGTGATAAACTGCACAAAACAGTGCGCAGTGCAAAACAACGCGAGTGATAAACTGCACAAAAGAGTGCGATGCGCAAAACCGCGCGAGTGATAACTGCACAGAACAGTGCACTGCGCAAAACATCACAAGTCGTAAACTGCGCAAAAAAGTGCGCTGCACAAAACGGCGCGAGTGATAAACTGCACAAAACAGTGCGCTGCGCAAAACGGCGCGAGTGATAAACTGCACAAAACAGTGCGCTGCGCAAAACAACGCGAGTGATAAACTGCACAAAAGAGTGCGATGCGCAAAACTGCGCGAGTGATAAACTGCACAAAATAGTGCACTGCGCAAAACAGCGCGAGTCATAAACTGCACAAAACAGTGCGCTGCGCAAAACGCGCGAGTGATAAATTGCACAAAATAGTGCGATGCGCAAAACCGCGCGAGTGATAAACTGCACAAAACAGTGCCCTGCGCAAAACAGCGCGAGTCATAAACTGCACAAAATAGTGCGCTGCGCAAAACGGCGCGAGTGATAAACCGCACAAAAGAGTGCGATGCGAAAAACAGCGCGACTGATAAACTGTAGAAAATAGTGCGCTGCGCAAAACGGCGCGAGAGATAAACTGCACAAAACAGTGCGCTGCGCAAAACGGCGCGAGTGATAAACTGCACAAAACAGTGCGCTGCGCAAAATGGCGCGAGTGATAAACTGCACAAAACAGTGGGCTGCGCAAAACAACGCGAGTGATAAACAGCACAAAAGAGTGCGATGCGCAAAACAGCGCGAGTGATAAACTGCTCAAAATAGTGCACTGCGCAATGCAGCCCGAGTCATAAACTGCACAAAACAGTGCGCTGCCCAAAACGGCGCGAGTGATAAACTGCACAAATGAGTGCGATGCGAAAAACAGCGCGACTGATAAACTGCAGAAAATAGTGCGCTGCGTAAAACGGCGCGAGAGATAAACAGCACAAAACAGTGCGCTGCTCAAAACGTCGCGAGTGATAAACTGCACAAAACAGTGCGCTGCGCAAAACGGCGCGAGTGATAAACTACACAAAATAGGGCGCTGCGCAAAACACCGCGAGTGATAAACTGCACAAAAGAGTGTGATGTGCAAAACAGCGCGAGTGATAAACTGCACAAAACAGTGCACTGTGCAAAACAGCGCGAGTCATAAACAGCACAAAACAGTGCGCTGCACAAAACGGCGCGAGTGATAAACTACACAAAACAGTGCGATGCGCAAAACCGCGCGAGTGATAAACTGCACAAAACAGTGCGCTGCGCAAAACGGCGCGAGTGATAAACTGCACAAAATAGTGCGCTGCGCAAAACGGCGAGAGTGATAAACTGAACAAAACTGCGCGCTGCGCAAAACAACGCGAGAGATAAACTGCACAAAAGAGTGCGATGCGCAAAACGGCGCGAGTGATAAACTGCACAAAACAGTGCGCTGCGCAAAAACAGCGCGAGTCATAAACTGCACAAAACAGTGCGCTGCGCAAAACGGCGCGAGTGATAAATTGCACAAAACAGTGCGATGCGCAAAACCGCGCGAGTGATAAACTGCACAAAACAGTGCCCTGCGGAAAAAAGCGCGAGTCATAAACTGCACAAAACAGTGCGCTGCGCAAAACGGCGCGAGTTATAAACTGCACAAAAGAGTGCGATGCGAAAAATAGCGCAACTGACAAACTGCCGAAAACAGTGCGCTGCGCAAAACAGCGCGAGTGATAAACTACCCAAGAGTGCGCTGCGAAAAACAACGCGAGTGATAAACTGCACAAAAGAGTGCGATGCGCAAAACAGCGCGAGTGATAAACTGCACAAAACAGTGCGCTGCGTAAAACAGCACGAGTCATAAACTGCACAAAACAATGCGCTGCGCAAAACGGCGCGAGTGATAAACTGCACAAAACAGTGCACTGCGCAAAACAGCGCGAGTCATAAACTGTACAAAACAGTGCGCTGCGCAAAACGGCGCGAGTGATAAATTGCACAAAACAGTGCGATGCGTAAAACCGCGCGAGTGATAAACTGCACAAAATAGTGCCCTGCACAAAACAGCGCGAGTCATAAACTGCACAAAACAGTGCGCTGCGCAAAACGCCGCGAGTGATAAACTGCACAAACAGTGCGCTGCGCAAAACAGCGCGAGTCATAAACCGCACAAAACAGTGCGCTGCGCAAAACGGCGCGAGTGATAAACTGCACAAAACAGTGCGATGCGCAAAACCGCACGAGTGATAAACTGCAGAAAACAGTGCCCTGCGCAAAACAGCGCGAGTCATAAACTGCACAAAACAGTGCGCTGCGCAAAACGGCGCGAGTGATAAACTGCACAAAAGAGTGCGATGTGCAAAACAGCGCGAGTGATAAGCTGCACAAAACAGTGCGATGCGCAAAACAGCGCGAGTGATAAACTGCACAAAACAGTGCGCTGCGCAAAACGGCGCGAGTGATAAACTGCACAAAATAGTGCGCTGCGCAAAACGGCGAGAGTGATAAACTGCAAAAAACAGTGCCCTGTGCAAAACGGCGCGAGTGATAAACTGCACAAAAGAGTGCGATGTGCGCAAAACGGCGCGAGTGATAAACTACACAAAACAGTGCGATGCGCAAAACGGCGCGAGTGATAAACTGCACAAAACAGTGCGCTGCGCAAAACGGCGCGAGTGATAAACTGCACAAAATAGTGCGCTGCGCAAAACGGCGAGAGTAATAAAGTGAACAAAACTGGGCGCTGCGCAAAACAGCGCGAGAGATAAACTGCACAAAAAGTGCGATGCGCAAAACGGGCGCGATGATAACTGCACACAAACATGCGCTGCGCAAAACGCGCGAGTGATAAATTGCACAAAACAGTGCGATGCGCAAAACCGCGCGAGTGAAAAACTGCACAAAACAGTGCCCTGCGGAAAAAAGCGCGAGTCATAAACTGCACAAAACAGTGCGCTGCGCAAAACGGCGCGAGTTATAAACTGCACAAAAGAGTGCGATGCGAAAAATAGCCCAACTGACAAACTGCCGAAAACAGTGCGCTGCGCAAAACAGCGCGAGTGATAAACTACCCAAGAGTGCGCTGCGAAAAACAACGCGAGTGACAAACTGCACAAAAGAGTGCCATGCGCAAAACAGAGCGAGTGATAAACTGCACAAAACAGTGCGCTACGTAAAACAGCGCGAGTCATAAACTGCACAAAACAGTGCGCTGCACAAAACGGCGCGAGAGATAAACTGCACAAAACAGTGCGCTGCGCAAAACGGCGCGAGTGATAAACTGCACAAAACAGTGCGCTGCGCAAAACAACGCGAGTGATAAACTGCACAAAAGAGTGCGATGCGCAAAACAGTGCGAGTGATAAATTGCACAAAACAGTGCACTGCGCAAAACAGCGCGAGTCGTAAACTGCACAAAACAGTGCGCTGCGCAAAACGGCGCGAGTGATAAATTGCACAAAACAGTGCGATGCGTAAAACCGCGCGAGTGGTAAACTGCACGAAACAGTGCCCTGCGCAAAACAGCGCGAGTGATAAACTACACAAGAGTGCGCTGCGAAAAACAACGCGAGTGATAAAATGCACAAAAGAGTGCGCTGCGCAAAACAGCGCGAGTCGTAAACTGCACAAAACAGTGCGCTGCGCAAAACGGCGCGAGTGATAAATTGCACAAAACAGTGCGATGCGTAAAACCGCGCGAGTGGTAAACTGCACAAAACAGTGCCCTGCGCAAAACAGCGCGAGTGATAAACTACACAAGAGTGCGCTGCGAAAAACAACGCGAGGGATAAACTACACAAAAGAGTGCGCTGCGCAAAACAGAGCGAGTCGTAAACTGCACAAAACAGTGCGCTGCGCAAAACGGCGCGAGTAATAAATTGCACAAAACAGTGCGATGCATAAAACTGCGCAAGTGGTAAACTGCACAAAACAGTGCCCTGCGCAAAACAGCGCGAGTGATAAACTACACAGAGTGCGCTGCGAAAAACAACGCGAGTGATAAACTGCCAAAAGTGCGATGCGCAAAACAAGCGCGGTGATAACTGCACAAAACAGTGCGCTGCGCAAAACGGCGCGAGTGACAAACTGCACAAAACTGTGCGCTGCACAAAACAACGCGAGTGATAAACTGCACAAAAGAGTGCTATGCGCAAAACAGCGCGGTGATAAACTGCACAAAATAGTGCGCTGCGCAAAAGGGCGCGTGTGATAAACTGCACAAAACAGTGCGATGCGCAAAACCGCGCGAGTGATAAACTGCACAAAACAGTGCGCCGCGCAAAACGGCGCGAGTGATAAACTGCACAAAACAGTGCGCCGCGCAAAACGCGCGCGAGTGATAAACTGCACAAAACAGTGCGCCGCGCAAAACGGCGCGAGTGATAAACTGCACAAAAGAGTGCGAAGTGCGCAAAACGGCGCGAGTGTATAACTACACAAAACAGTGCGATGCGCAAAAC
>JAPPVO010000932.1:0-51743 GCA_030407325.1 Camellia japonica | reverse complement strand
CACGAGTGATAAACTGTAAAAAACAGTGCGACGCGCAAAATAGCGCGACTGATAAAGTGCAGAAAACAGTGCGACGCGCAAAATGGCGCGAGTGATAAACTGTTAAAAACAGTGCGACGCGCAAAATAGCGCGAGTGTGAGCCGCACAAAATAGTGGGACGCGCAAAATAGCGTGAGTGATAAACTGCACAAAACCGTCCGACGCGCAAAATAGCGTGAGTGATAAACTGTAAAAAAACAGTGCGATGGGCAAAATAGTGCGAGTGTAAACTGCACAAAAGAGTGCGACACGCACAATAGCACGAGTGATAAACTGCACAAAACAGTGGGACGCGCAAAATAGCATGAGTGATAACCTGCACAAAATAGTGCGACACGCAAAATAGCGCGAGTCATAAACTGTAAAAAACAGTGCGATGCGCAAAATAGCGCGAGTGTGAACTGCACAAAACAGTGCGACGCGCAAAATAGCGCGAGTGATAAACTGCACAAAACAGTGGGACGCGCGAAATAGCGCGAGTGATAAACTGCGCAAAACAGTGCGACGCGCAAAATAGCGCAAGTGATAAACTGTAAAAAACAGTGCGACGTGCAAAATAAGCGAGTGTGAACTGCACAAAACAGTGCGACGCGCAAAATAACGCGAGTGATAAACTGTAAAAAATAGTGCAACGCGCAAAATAGCGCGAGTGTGAACTGCCCAAAACAGTGCGACGCGCAAAATAGCGCGAGTGATAAACTGTAAAAAACAATGCGACGCACAAAATAGCGCGAGTGAGAACTGCACAAAACAGTGCGACGCGCAAAATAGCGTGAGTGTGAACAGCACCAAACAGTGCGACGCGCTAAATAGCGTGAGTGATACACTGCACAAAACAGTGCGACGCCCAAAATAGCGCGAGTGATAAGTTGTAAAAAATAGTGCGACGCGTAAAATAGCGCGAATGATAAACTGCACAAAACAGTGCGACGCGCAAAATAGCGCGAGTGATAAACTGTAAAAAACAGTGGGACGCGCAAAATAGCGCAAGTGTGAACTGAACAAAACAGTGGGACGCGCAAAATGGCGGGAGTGATAAACTGCCCAAAACAGTGCGACGTGCAAAATAGCACAAGTGATAAACTGCACAAAACAGTGCGACGCGTAAAATAGCGCGAGTGATAAACTGTAAAAAACAGTGCGACGCGCAAAATAGCGCCAGTGTGAACAGCACAAAACTGTGCGATGCGCAAAATAGCGCGAGTGATAAACGGCACAAAACGGTGCGACGCGCAAAATAGCGCGAGTGATAAACTGTAAAAAACAGTGCGACGCCCAAAATAGCGCGAGTGTGAATTGCACAAAACAGTGTGACGCGCAAAATAGCGCGAGTGATAAATTGCACAAAACAGTGCGACGCGCAAAATAGCGCGAGTGATAAACTGCACAAAACAGTGCGACGCGCAAAATAGCGCAAGTGATAAACTGTAAAAAACAGTGCGACGTGCAAAATAAGCGAGTGTGAACTGCACAAAACAGTGCGACGCGTAAAATAGCGCGAGTGATATACTGTAAAAAATAGTGCCATGCGCAAAACAGCGCGAGTGTGAGCTTCACAAAAGAGTGCGACGCGCAAAATATCGCGAGTGATAAACTGTAAAAAACAGTGGGACGCGCAAAATAGCGCGAGTGAGAACTGCACAAAACAGTGCGACGCGCAAAATAGCGTGAGTGTGAACAGCACAAAACAGTGCGATGCGCAAATTAGCGTGAGTGATACACAGCACAAAACAGTGCGTCGCCCAAAATAGCGCGATTGATAAACTGTAAAAAATAGGGCGACGCGCAAAATAGCGCGAATGTGAACTACACAAAACAGTGCAACGCGCAAAATGGCGCGAGTGATAGACTATAAAAAACAGTGCGACGCGCAAAATAGCGTGAGTGTGAACTGCACAAAACAGCGCGACGTGTAAAATAGCGCGAGCGATAAACTGCACAAAACAATGCGACGCGCAAAATGGCACGAGTGATAAACTACACAAAACAGGGCGACGTGCCAAATAGCACAAGTGTGAACTGCACAAAATAGTGCGACGCGCAAAATAGCGCGAGTGATAAACTGTCAAAAACAATGCGACCCTCAAAGTAGCGCGAGGAAGAACTGCACAAAACAGTACGATGGGCAAAATAGCGCGAGTGTGAGCCGCACAAAACAGTGTGACGCGCAAAATAGCACGAGTGATAAACTGTAAAAAACCGTGCGACGCGCAAAATAGCGCGAGTGTGAACTGCACAAAACAGTCCGACGCGCAAAATACCGCGAGTGATAAACTGCACAATACAGTGGGACGCGCAAAATAGCGCGACTGAGAAGCTGCACAAAATAGTGCAACGCGCAAAATATCGCGAGTGATAAACTGTAAAAAACAGTGCGACGTGCAAAATAGCGCGAATGTGAACTGCACAAAACAGTGCGACGCGCAAAATACTGTGAGTGATAAATTGCACAAAACAGTGGGACGCGCAAAATAGCATGAGTGATAAACAGCACAAAACAGTGCGACACGTAAAATAGCGCGAGTGATAAACTGTAAAAAACAGTGGGACGCGCAAAATAGCGCGAATGTGAACTGCACAAAACAGTGCGACGCGCAAAATACCGTGAGTGATAAACTGCACAAAACAGTGGGACGCGCAAAATAGCATGAGTGATAAACTGCACAAAACAGTGCGACACGTAAAATAGCGCGAGTGATAAACTGTAAAAAACAGTGCGACCCGCAAAATAGCGCGAGTGTGAGCTGCACAAAATAGTGGGATGCACAAAATAGCGTGAGTGATAAACTGCACAAAACCATGCGACGCGCCAAATAGCGCGAGTGATAAACCGTAAAAAACAGTGCGACGGGCAAAATAGCGCGAGTGTAAACTGCACAAAAGAGTGCGACACGCACAATAGCGCGAGTGATAAACTGCACAAATCAATGGGACGCGCAAAATAGCGCGAGTGATAAACCGCACAAAACAGTGCGACACGCAAAATAGCGCGAGTGATAAACTGTAAAAAAATAATGCGACGCGCAAAATAGCGCGAGTGAGAACCGCACAAAACAGTGTGATGCGCAAAATAGTGCGAGTGTGAGCCGCACAAAACAGTGCGACGCGCAAAATATCGCAAGTGATAAACTGCACAAAACAGTGCGACGAGTAAAATTGCGCGAGTGATAAACTGTAAAAAACAGTGCGACGCGCAAAATAGCGCGAGTGTGAACTGCACAAAACAGTGCGACGCGCAAAATAGCGCAAAACAGTGCGTCGCGCAAAATAGAGCGACTGATAAACTGTAAAAAACAGTGCGGCGTGCAAAATAGCACGAGTGAGAACTGTACAAAACAGTGGGACGCGCAAAATAGCGCGGTTGATAAACTGCAAAAAACAGTGCGACGCGCAAAATAGCGCGAGTGTGAACTGCACAAAATAGTGGGACGCGCAAAATAGCGCGAGTGATAAACTGTACAAAACAGTGGGATGTGCAAAATAGCGCGGTTGATAAACTGTAAAAAACAGTACAACGTGCAAAATAGCGCGAGTGTGAACCGCACAAAACAGTGCGACACGCAAAATAGCGCGAGTGATAAACTGTAAAAAATAGTGCGACGCGCAAAATAGCGCGAGTGAGAACCGCACAAAACAGTGTGACGCGCAAAATAGTGCGAGTGTGAGCCGCACAAAACAGTGCGACGCGCAAAATAGCGCAAGTGATAAACTGCACAAAACAGTGCGACGAGTAAAATTGCGCGAGTGATAAACTGTAAAAAACAGTGCGACGCGCAAAATAGCGCGAGTGTGAACTGCACAAAACTGTGCGACATGCAAAATAGCGCAAAACAGTGCGTCGCGCAAAATAGAGCGACTGATAAACTGTAAAAAACAGTGCGGCGTGCAAAATAGCACGAGTGAGAACTGCACAAAACAGTGCGACGCGCAAAATAGCGCGAGTGATAAACTGTAAAAAACAGTGCGGCGCGCAAAATAGCGCGAGTGTGAACTGCACAAAATAGTGGGACGCGCAAAATAGCGCGAGTGATAAACTGTACAAAACAGTGGGACGCGCAAAATAGCGCGGTTGATAAACTGTAAAAAACAGTGCGACGTGCAAAATAGCACGAGTGAGAACTGCACAAAACAGTGCGACGCGCAAAATAGCGCGAGTGTGAACTGCACAAAACAGTGCGACGCGCAAAATAGCGCGACTGATAAACTGCACAAAACAGTGCGACGCGCAAAATAGCGCGAGTGATAAACTGTAAAAAATAGTGCGACGCGCAAAATAGCGCGAGTGTGAAATGCACAAAATAGTGGGACGCGCAAAATAGCGCGAGTGATGAACAGCACAAAACGGTGCGACGCGCAAAATAGCGCGAATGATAAACTGTAAAATACAGTGCGACACGCAAAATAGCGCGAGTGTGAATTGCACAAAACAGTGCGACGCGCAAAACAGCACGAGTGATAAACTGTAACAAACAGTGCGACGCGCAAAATAGCACGAGTGAGAACTGCACAAAACAGTGCGACGCGCAAAATACCGTGAGTGTGAACAGCACAAAACAGTGCGACGCGCAAATTAGCGTGAGTGATACACAGCACAAAACAGTGCGTCGCCCAAAATAGCGCGATTGATAAACTATAAAAAAATAGGGCGACGCGCAAAATAGCGCGAGTGTGAACTACACAAAACAGTGCAACGCTCAAAATAGCGCGAGTGATAAACTATAAAAAACAGTGGGACGCGCAAAATAGCGCGACTGATAAACTGCACAAAATAGTGCGACGCGCAAAATAGCGCGAGTGATAAACTGTAAAAAACAGTGCGACGCGCAAAATAGCACGAGTGTGAACTGCACAAAACAGTGCGACGCGCAAAATAGCGTGAGTGATAAACTGCACAAAACAGTGGGACGCGCAAAATAGCACGAGTGATAAACTGCACAAAACAGTGCGACACGTAAAATAGCGCGAGTGATAAACTGTAAAAAACAGTGCGACGCGCAAAATAGCGCGAGTGAGAACCGCACAAAACAGTGCGACGCGCAAAATAGTGCGAGTGTGAGCCGCACAAAACAGTGCGACGCGCAAAATAGCGCAAGTGATAAACTGCACAAAACAGTGCGACGAGTAAAATTGCGCGAGTGATAAACTGTAAAAAACAGTGCGACGCGCAAAATAGCGCGAGTGTGAACTGCACAAAACAGTGCGACGCGCACAATAGCGCGAGTGATAAACTGTAAAAAACAGTGCCACGCGCAAAATAGCGCGAGTGTGAACTGCATAAAACAGTGCCACGCGCAAAATAGCGCGAGTGATAAACTGCAGAAAACAGTGGGACGCGCAAAATAGCGCGGCTGATAAATTGCACAAAACAATGCGACGCGCAAAATAGCGCGAGTGATAAACTGTAAAAAAAATGCGACGCGCAAAATAGCGCGAGTGTGAACTGCACGAAACAGTGCGACGGGCAAAATACCGTGAGTGATAAACTGCACAAAACAGTGGGACGCGCAAAATAGCACGAGTGAAAACTGCACAAAACAGTGCAACACGTGAAACAGCGCGAGTGATAAACAGTAAAAAATAGTGCGACGCGCAAAATAGCGCGAGTGATAAACTGTAAAAAACAGTGCGACGGGCAAAATAGCGCGAGTGTAAACTGCACTAAAGAGTGCGACGCGCACAATAGCGCGAGTGATAAACTGCACAAAACAGTGGGACGCGCAAAATAGCGCGAGTGATAAACTGCACAAAACAGTGCGACACGCAAAATAGCGCGAGTGATAAACTGTAAAAAACAATGCGACGCGCAAAATAGCGCGAGTGAGAACCGCACAAAACAGTGCGACGCGCAAAATAGTGCGAGTGTGAGCCACACAAAACAGTGCGACGCGCAAAATAGCGCAAGTGATAAACTGTAAAAAACAGTGCGACGCGCAAAATGGCGCGAGTGTGAACTGCACAAAACAGTGCGACACGCAAAATAGCGCGAGTGATAAACTGCACAAAATAGTGGGACGCGCGAAATAGCGCGAGTGGTAAACTGCGCAAGACAGTGCGACGCGCAAAATAGGGCAAGTGATAAACTGTAAAAAACAGTGCGACATGCAAAATAGGGGAGTGTGAACTGCACAAAACAGTGCGACGCGCAAAATGGCGGGAGTGATAAACTGTAAAAAACAGTGCAACGCAGAAAATAGCGCTAGTGTGAACTGCACAAAACAGTGCGACGCGCAAAATAGCGCGAGTGATAAACTGTAAAAAACAGTGCGACGCGCAAAATAGCGCGAGTGAGAACTGCACAAAACAGTGCGACGCGCAAAATAGCGTGAGTGTGAACAGCACAAAACAGTGCGACGCGCAAAATAGCGCGAGTGATACACTGCACAAAACAGTGCGACGCCCAAAATAGCGCGAGTGATAAACTGTAAAAAATAGTGCGACGCGCAAAATAGCGCGAGTGATAAACTGCACAAAACAGTGCGACGCGCAAAATAGCGCGAGTGATAAACTGTAAAAAACAGTGCGACGCGCAAAATAGCGCGAGTGTGAACTGCACAAAACAGTGCGACGCGCAAAATGGCGCGAGTGATAAACTGCACAAAACAGTGGGACGCGCAAAATAGCGCGAGTGATAAACTGCACAAAACAGTGCGACGCGCAAAATAGTGCGAGTGATAAACTGTAAAAAATAGTGCGACGCGCAAAATAGCGCGAGTGTGAACTACACAAAAAAGTGCGACGCGCAAAATAGCGGGAGTGGTAAATCGCACAAAACAGTGGGACGCGCAAAATAGTGCGAGTGATAAACTGCACAAAACAGTGCGACACGCAAAATAGATAGAGAGATAAACTGTAAAAAACAGTGCGACGCGCAAAATAGCGCGAGTGAGAACCGTGGGACGCGCAAAATAGCGCAAGTGATAAACTGCACAAAACAGTGGGACGCGTAAAACAGCGCGAGTGATAAACTGCACAAAACAGTGGGACGCGCAAAATAGCGCGAGTGATAAACTGCACAAAACAATGCGATGCGCAAAATAGAGCGAGTGATAAACTGTAAAAAACAGTGCGGCGCGCAAAATAGCGCTAGTGTGAACTGCACAAAATAGTGGGACGCGCAAAATAGCGCGGTTGATAAACTTTAAAAAACAGTGCGACGCGCAAAATAGCACGAGTGAGAACTGCACAAAACAGTGCGACGCGCAAAATAGCGCAAGTGTGAACCGCACAAAACAGTGCGACGCGCAAAATAGCGCGAGTGTCAACCGCACAAAACAGTGCGACGCGCAAAATAGCGCGACTGATAAACTGTAAAAAACAGTGCGACGCGCAAAATAGCGCGAGTGTGAAATGCACAAAACTGTGCGACGCGCAAAATAGCGCGAGTGATAAACAGCACAAAACGGTGCGATGCGCAAAATAGCGCGAGTGATAAACTGTAAAAAACAGTGCGACGCCCAAAATAGCGCGAGTGTGAATTGCACAAAACAGTGCGACGCGCAAAATAGCGCGAGTGATAAATTGCACAAAACAGTGCGACGCGCAAAATAGCGCGAGTGATAAAGTGCAGAAAACAGTGCGACGCGCAAAATAGCGCCAGTGATAAAGTGCACAAAACAGTGCGACGCGCAAAATAGCGCGAGTGATAAACTGTAAAAAACAGTGCGACGCGCAAAATAGCGCGAGTGAGAACTGCACAAAACAGTGCGACGCGCAAAATAGCGCGAGTGTGAGTCGCACAAAACAGTGGGACGCGCAAATTAGCGCGAGTGATAAACTGTAAAAAACAATGCGACGGGCAAAATAGCGCGAGCGTAAACTGCATAAAAGAGTGCGACGTACACATTAGCGCGAGTGATAAACTGCACAAAACAGTGGGACGCGCAAAAATAGCGCGAGTGATAAACTGCACAAAACAGTGCAACACGCAAAAGAGCACGAGTGCTAAACTGTATAAAACAATGCGACGCGCAAAATAGCGCGAGTGAGAACCGCACAAAACAGTGCGACGCACAAAATAGTGCGAGTGTGAGCCGCACAAAACAGTGCGACGCGCAAAATTGCGCCAGTGATAAACTGCACAAAACACTGCGACGCGCAAAATAGCGCGAGTGATAAACTGTGAAAAATAGTGCGACGCGCAGAATAGCGCGAGTGTGAGCCGCACAAAATAGTGGGACGCGTAAAATAGCGTTAGTGATAAACTGCACAAAACCGTCCGACGCGCAAAATAGCGCGAGTGATAAACCGTAAAAAACAGTGCGACGGACAAAATAGCGCGAGTGTAAACTGCATAAAAGAGTGCGACGCGCACAATAGCGCGAGTGATAAATTGCACAAAATAGTGGGACGCGCAAAATAGCGCGAGTAATAAACTGCACAAAATAGTGCGACACGCAAAATAGCGCGAGTGATAAACTGTAAAAAACAATGCGACGCGCAAAATAGCGCGAGTGTGAGCCGCACAAAACAGCGCGACGCGCAAAATAAAACAAGTGATAAACTACACAAAACAGTGCGACGAGTAAAATTGCGCGAGTGATAAACTGTAAAAAACAGTGCGACGCGCAAAATAGCGCGAGTGTGAACTACACAAAACAGTGCGACGTGCAAAATAGTGCGAGTGATAAACTGCACAAAACAGTGGGACGCGTGAAATAGCGCGAGTGATAAACTGCGCAAAACAGTGCGTCGCGCAAAATAGCGCAAGTGATAAACTGTAAAAAACAGTGCGACGTGCAAAATAAGTGACTGTCAAATGCACAAAACAGTGCGACGCGCAAAATAGCGTGAGTGATAAACTGTAAAAAACAGTGCAACGCGAAAAATAGCGCGAGTGTGAACTGCACAAAACAGTGCGACGCGCAAAATAGCGCGAGTGATAAACTGTAAAAAACAATGCGACGCGCAAAATAGCGCGAGTGAGAACTGCACAAAATAGTGCGACGCACAAAATAGCGTGAGTGTGAACAGCACAAAACAGTGCGACGCGCAAAATAGCGTGAGTGATACACTGCACAAAACAGTGCGACGCCCAAAATAGCGCGACTGATAAACTGTAAAAAATAGCGCGACGCGTAAAATAGCGCGAATGATAAACTGCACAAAACAGTCCGACGCGCAAAATAGCGCGAGTGATAAACTGTAAAAAGCAGTGCGATGCGCAAAATAGCGCGAGTGATAAACTGTAAAAAGCAGTGTGACGCGCAAAATAGCGCGAGTGTGTACTGCACAAATCAGTGGGACGCGCAAAATGGCGGGAGTGATAAACTGCACAAAACAGTGGGACGCGCAAAATAGCGGGAGTGATAAACTGCACAAAACAGTGCGACGCGCAAAATAGCGCAAGTGATAAACTGCACAAAACAGTGCGACGCGTAAAATAGCGCGAGTGATAAACTGTAAAAAACAGTACGACGCGCAAAACAGCGCCAGTGTGAATAGTATAAAACAGTGCGACGCGCAAAATAGCGCGAGTGATAAACGGCACAAAACGGTGCGACGCACAAAATAGCGCGAGTGATAAACTGTAAAAAACAGTGCGACGCCAAAAATAGCGCGAGTGTGAATTGCACAAAACAGTGTGACGCACAAAATAGCGCGAGTGATAAATTGCACAAAACAGTGCGACGCGCAAAATAGCGCGAGTGATAAACTGCGCAAAACAGTGCGACGCGCAAAATAGCGCAAGTGATAAACTGTAAAAAACAGTGCGACGTGCAAAATAAGCGAGTGTGAACTGCACAAAACAGTGCGACGCGCAAAATAGCGCGAGTGATAAACTGTAAAAAACAGTGCCACGCGCAAAATAGCGCGAGTGTGAGCTTCACAAAAGAGTGCGACGCGCAAAATAGCGCGAGTGATAAACTGTAAAGAACAGTGCGACGCGCAAAATAGCGCGAGTGAGAACTGCACAAAACAGTGCGACGCGCAAAATAGCGTGAGTGTGAATAGCACAAAACAGTGCGACGCGCAAATTAGCGTGAGTGATACACAGCACAAAACAGTGCGTCGCCCAAAATAGCGCGATTGATAAACTGTAAAAAATAGGGCGACGCGCAAAATAGCGCGAGTGTGAACTACACAAAACAGTGCAACGCGCAAAATGGCGCGAGTGATAAACTATAAAAACAGTGCGACGCACAAAATAGCGCAAGTGTGAACTGCACAAAACAGTGCGATGTGGAAAATAGCGCGAGTGATAAACTGCACAAAACAATGCGACCCGCAAAATGTCACGAGTGATAAAATACACAAAACAGTGCGACGTGCCAAATAGTGCGAGTGTGAACTGCACAAAACTGTGCGACGCGAAAAATAGCGCGAGTGATAAACTGTAAAAAACAGTGCAACCCGCAAAATAGCGCGAGTGAGAACTGCAAAAAACAGTGCGACGGGCAAAATAGCGCGAGTGTGAGCCGCACAAAACAGTGTGACGCGCAAAATAGCACGAGTGATAAACTGTAAAAAACAGTGCGACGCGCAAAATAGCGCGAGTGTGAACTGCACAAAACAGTGCGACGCGCAAAATACCGTGAGTGATGAACTGCACAAAACCGTGGGACGCGCAAAATAGCGCGACTGATAAACTGCACAAAATAGGGCGACGCGCAAAATAACGCGAGTGATAAATTGTAAAAAACAGTGCGACGCGCAAAATAGCGTGAGTGTGAACTGCACAAAACAGTGCGACGCGCAAAATACTGTGAGTGATAAATTGCACAAAACAGTGGGACGCGCAAAATAGCGCGAGTGAGAAACTGCGCAAAACAGTGCGAGACGCAAAATAGCGCGAGTGAGAACCGCACAAAACAGTGCGACGCGCAAAATAGTGCGAGTGTGAGCCGCACAAAACAGTGTGACGCGCAAAATAGCGCAAGTGATAAACTGCACAAAACAGTGCGACGAGTAAAATTACGCGAGTGATAAACTGTAAAAAACAGTGCCACGCGCAAAATAGCGCGAGTGCGAACTGCACAAAACAGTGCGACGCGCAAAATAGCACGAGTGATAAACTGCACAAAACAGTGGGACGCGCAAAATAGCGCGACTGATAAACTGCACAACACAGTGGGACGCGCAAAATAGCGCGACTGATAAACTGCACAACACAGTGCGACGCGCAAAATAGCGCGAGTGTGAACTGCACAAAACAGTGCGACGCGCAAAATACCGTGAGAGATAAACAGCACAAAACAGTGGGACGCGCAAAATAGTACGAGTGATAAACTGCACAAAACAGTGCGACACGTAAAATAGCGCGAGTAATAAACTGTAAAAAACAGTGCGACGCGCAAAATAGTGCGAGTGTGAGCCGCACAAAACAGTGCGACGCGCAAAATAGTGCGAGTGTGAGCCGCACAAAACAGTGCGACGCGCAAAATAGCGCCAGTGATAAACTGAACAAAACAGTGCGACGAGCAAAATTGCGCGAGTGATAAACTGTAAAAAACAGTGCGACGCGCAAAATAGCGCGAGTGTGAACTGCACAAAACAGTGCGACGTGCAAAATAGCGCGAGTGATAAACTGCACAAAACAGAGGGACGCGCGAAATAGCGCGAGTGATAAACTGCGCAAAACAGTGCGAGACGCCAAATAGCGCCAGTGATAAACTGTAAAAAATAGTGCGACGCGTAAAATAGCGCGAGTGTGAACTGCACAAAACAGAGGGACGCGCAAAATAGCGCGAGTGATAAACTGTAAAAAATAGTGCCATGCGCAAAATTGCGCGAGTGTGAACTGCACAAAACTGTGCGACGCGCAAAATAGCGCGAGTGATAAACTGCACAAAACAATGTGACACGCAAAATAGCGCGAGTGAGAACTGCACAAAACAGTGCGACGTGCAAAATGGCGTGAGTGTGAACAGCAAAAAACGGTGCAACGCGCAAAATAGCGCGAGTGATGAACTGCACAAAATAGTCCGACGCGCAAAATAGCGCGAGTGATAAACTGCACAAAACAATGCGACGTGCAAAATAGCATGAGTGATAAACTCCACAAAATAGTGCGACCTGCAAAATAGCGCGAGTGTGAACTGCACAAAACAGTGCGACGCGCAAAATAGCGCGAGTGATAAACTTTAAAAAACAGTGCGACGAGCAAAATAGCGCGAGTGATAAACTGCACAAAACAGTGCGACGCGCAAAAAAGCGCGAGTGATAAACTGTAAAAAATAGTGCGACGCGAAAAATAGCGCGAGTGTAAACTGCACAAAACAGTGCGACACGCAAAATAACGTGAGTGATAAACTGCACAAAACAGTGGGACGCGCAAAATAACGCGAGTGATAAACTGCACAAAATAGTGCAACGTGCAAAGTAGCGCGAGTGATAAACTGTAAAAAACAGTGCGACGTGCAAAATAGCGCAAGTAAGAACTGCACAAAACAGTGCGATGCGTAAAATAGCGTGAGTGTGAACAGCACAAAACTGTGCGACGCGCAAAATAGCGCGAGTGATACACTGCACAAAACAGTGCGACGCCCAAAATAGCGTGAGTGGTAACTGTAAAAAATAGCGCGACGCGCAAAATCGCGCAAGTGTGAACTGCTCAAAACAGTGCGACGCGGAAAATAGCGTGAGTGATACACTGCACAAAACAGTGCGACGCGGAAAATAGCGTGAGTGATACACTGCACAAAACAGTGCGACGCCCAAAATAGCGCGACTGATAAATTGTAAAAAATAGTGCGACGCGTAAAATAGCGCGAATGATAAACTGCACAAAACAGTCCGACGCGCAAAATAGCGCGAGTGATAAACTGTAAAAAGCAGTGCGACGCGCAAAATAGTGCGAGTGTGAACTGCACAAATCAGTGGGACGCGCAAAATGGCGGGAGTGATAAACTGCACAAAACAGTGGGACGCGCAAAATAGCGGGAGTGATAAACTGCACAAAACAGTGCGACGCGCAAAATAGCGTGAGTGATACACTGCACAAAACAGTGCGACGCCCAAAATAGCGCGACTGATAAACTGTAAAAAATAGTGCAACGCGTAAAATAGCACGAATGATAAACTGCACAAAACAGTCCGACGCGCAAAATAGCGCGAGTGATAAACTGTAAAAAGCAGTGCGACGCGCAAAATAGCGCGAGTGTGAACTGCACAAAACAGTGGGACGCGCAAAATGGCGGGAGTGATAAACTGCACAAAACAGTGGGACGCGCAAAATAGCGGGAGTGATAAACTGCACAAAACAGTGCGACGCGCAAAATAGCGCGAGTGATAAACTGCACAAAACAGTGCGACGCGCAAAATAGCGCGAGTGATAAACTGTAAAAAACAGTGCGACGCGCAAAATAGCGCCAGTGTGAACAGTACAAAACTGTGCGACGCGCAAAATAGCGCGAGTGATAAACGGCACAAAACGGTGCGACGCGCAAAATAGCGCGAGTGATAAACTGTAAAAAACAGTGCGACGCCCAAAATAGCGCGAGTGTGAATTGCACAAAACAGTGTGACGCACAAAATAGCGCGAGTGATAAACTGCGCAAAACTGTGCGACGCGCAAAATAGCGCAAGTGATAAACTGTAAAAAACAGTGCGACGTGCAAAATAAGCGAGTGTGAACTGCACAAAACAGTGCGACGCGCAAAATAGCGCGAGTGATAAACTGTAAAAAACAGTGCCACACGCAAAATAGCGCGAGTGTGAGCTTCACAAAAGAGTGCGACGCGCAAAATAGCGCGAGTGATAAACTGTAAAGAACAGTGCGATGCGCAAAATAGCGCGAGTGAGAACTGCACAAAACAGTGCGACGCGCAAAATAGCGTGAGTGTGAACAGCACAAAACAGTGCGACGCGCAAAATAGCGTGAGTGATACACTGCACAAAACAGTGCGTCGCCCAAAATAGCGCGAGTGATAAACTGTAAAAAATAGGGCGACGCGCAAAATAGCGCGAGTGTGAACTACACAAAACAGTGCAACGCGCAAAATAGCGCGAGTGATAAACTATAAAAAACAGTGCGACGCGCAAAATAGCGCAAGTGTGAACTGCACAAAACAGTGCGACGTGCAAAATAGCGCGAGTGATAAACTGCACAAAACAATGCGACGCGCAAAATGGCACGAGTGATAAACTACACAAAACAGTGCGACGTGCCAAATAGCGCGAGTGTGAACTGCACAAAACAGTGCGACGCGAAAAATAGCGCGAGTGATAAACTGTAAAAAACAGTGCAACCCGCAAAATAGCGCGAGTGAGAACTGCAAAAAACAGTGCGACGGGAAAAATAGCGCGAGTGTGAGCCGCACAAAACAGTGTGATGCGCAAAATAGCACAAGTGATAAACTGTAAAAAACAGTGCGACGCGCAAAATAGCGCGAGTGTGAACTGCACAAAACAGTGCGACGCGCAAAATACCGTGAGTGATGAACTGCACAAAACCGTGGGACGCGCAAAATAGCGCGACTGATAAACTGCACAAAATAGTGCGACGCGCAAAATAACGCGAGTGATAAATTGTAAAAAACAGTGCGACGCGCAAAATAGCGTGAGTGTGAACTGCACAAAACAGTGCGACGCGCAAAATACTGTGAGTGATAAATTGCACAAAACAGTGGGACGCGCAAAATAGCGCGAGTGAGAAACTGCGCAAAACAGTGCGAGACGCAAAATAGCGCGAGTGAGAACCGCACAAAACAGTGCGACGCGCAAAATAGTGCGAGTGTGAGCCGCACAAAACAGTGTGACGCGCAAAATAGCGCAAGTGATAAACTGCACAAAACAGTGCGACGAGTAAAATTACGCGAGTGATAAACTGTAAAAAACAGTGCCACGCGCAAAATAGCGCGAGTGCGAACTGTACAAAACAGTGCGACGCGCAAAATAGCGCGAGTGATAAACTGCACAAAACAGTGGGACGCGCAAAATAGCGCGACTGATAAACTGCACAACACAACACGCAAAATAGCGCGACTGATAAACTGTAAAAAACAGTGCGACGCGCAAAATAGCGCGAGTGTGAACTGCACAAAACAGTGCGACGCGCAAAATACCGTGAGAGATAAACAGCACAAAACAGTGGGACGCGCAAAATAGTACGAGTGATAAACTGCACAAAACAGTGCGACACGTAAAATAGCGCGAGTAATAAACTGTAAAAAACAGTGCGACGCGCAAAATAGTGCGAGTGTGAGCCGCACAAAACAGTGCGACGCGCAAAATAGTGCGAGTGTGAGCCGCACAAAACAGTGCGACGCGCAAAATAGCGCTAGTGATAAACTGCACAAAACAGTGCGACGAGTAAAATTGCGCGAGTGATAAACTGTAAAAAACAGTGCGACGCGCAAAATAGCGCGAGTGTGAACTGCACAAAACAGTGCGACGCGCAAAATAGCGCGAGTGATAAACTGCACAAAACAGAGGGACGCGCGAAATAGCGCGAGTGATAAACTGCGCAAAACAGTGCGAGACGCAAAATAGCGCCAGTGATAAACTGTAAAAAACAGTGCGACGCGCAAAATAGCGCGAGTGTGAACTGCACAAAACAGAGGGACGCGCAAAATAGCGCGAGTGATAAACTGTAAAAAATAGTGCCATGCGCAAAATTGCGCGAGTGTGAACTGCACAAAACTGTGCGACGCACAAAATAGCGCGAGTGATAAACTGCACAAAACAATGCGACACGCAAAATAGCGCGAGTGAGAACTGCACAAAACAGTGCGACGTGCAAAATGGCGTGAGTGTGAACAGCAAAAAACGGTGCAACGCGCAAAATAGCGCGAGTGATGAACTACACAAAATAGTCCGACGCGCAAAATAGCGCGAGTGATAAACTGCACAAAACAATGCGACGTGCAAAATAGCACGAGTGATAAACTCCACAAAATAGTGCGACCTGCAAAATAGCGCGAGTGTGAACTGCACAAAACAGTGCGACGCGCAAAATAGCGCGAGTGATAAACTTGAAAAAACAGTGCGACGAGCAAAATAGCGAGAGTGATAAACTGCACAAAACAGTGCGACGCGCAAAATAGCGCGAGTGATAAACTGTAAAAAATAGTGCGACGCGAAAAATAGCCCGAGTGTAAACTGCACAAAACAGTGCGACACGCAAAATAACGTGAGTGATAAACTGCACAAAACAATGGGACGCGCAAAATAACGCGAGTGATAAACTGCACAAAATAGTGCAACGTGCAAAGTAGCGCGAGTGATAAACTGTAAAAAACAGTGCGACGTGCAAAATAGCGCAAGTAAGAACTGCACAAAACAGTACGACGCGTAAAATAGCGTGAGTGTGAACATCACAAAACAGTGCGACGCGCAAAGTAGCGCAAGTGATACACTGCACAAAACAGTGCGACGCCCAAAATAGCGTGAGTGGTAACTGTAAAAAATAGCGCGACGCGCAAAATCGCGCAAGTGTGAACTGCTCAAAACAGTGCGACGCGGAAAATAGCGCGAGTGATAAATTGCACAAAACGGTGCGACGCGCAAAATAGCGCGAGTGATAAACTGTAAAAAACAGGGCGACGCGCAAAATAGCGCGTGTGTGAACTGCACAAAACAGTGCGACGCGCAAAATAGTGGAGTGATAAACTGCACAAAACAATGCGACGCGCAAAATAGCACGAGGGATAAACTGCACAAAACAGTGGGACGCGCAAAATAGCGCGAGTGATAAACTGCACAAAATAGTGGGACGCGCAAAATAGCGCGACTGATAAACTGCAAAAAACAATGCGGCGCGCAAAATAGCGCGAGTGATAAACTGTAAAAAACAGAGCTGGCGCAAAATAGCGCGAGTGTGAACTGCACAAAACAGTGGGACGCGCAAAATAGCGCGAGTGATAAACTGTACAAAACAGTGCAACGCGCAAAATAGCACGAGTGAGAATAGCACAAAACAGTGCGACGCGCAAAATAGCACGACTGATAAACTACACAAAATAGTGCGTCGTGCAAAATAGCGCGAGTGATAAACTGTAAAAAATAGTGCGACGCGCAAAATAGTGCGAGTGTGAAATGCACAAAACCGTGCGACGCGCAAAATAGCGCGAGTGATAAACTGCACAAAATGGTGCGATGCGCAAAATGGCGTGAGTGATAAACTGTAAAAAACAATGCGACGCGCAAAATAGCGCGACTGTGAACTGCACAAAACAGTGCGACGCGCAAAATAGCGCGAGTGATAAACTGCACAAAACAGTGCGACGCGCAAAATAGCGCGAGTGTGAAGAGCACAAAACAGTGCGACACGCAAAATAGCGCGAGTGTGAAGAGCACAAAACAGTGCGACGCGCAAAATAGCACGAGTGATAAACGGAACAAAACGGTGCGACGCACAAAATAGCGCGAGTGTGAACTGCACAAAACAGTGCGATGCGCAAAATAGCGCGAGTGATAAACTGTAAAAAATAGTACGACGCGCAAAATAGCACGAGTGAGATCTGCACATAACAGTGCGACGCGCAAAATTGCGCGAGTGTGAGCCACACAAAACAGTGGGCCGCGCAAAATAGCGCGAGTGATAAACTGTAAAAAACAGTGCGACGTGCAAAATAGCGCGAGTGTGAACCGCACAAAATAGTGCAACGCGCAAAATAGCGCGAGTGATAAACTACACAAAACAGTGAGACATGCAAAATAGCGCGAGTGATAAAACTGTAAAAAATAGTGCGACGCGCAAAATAGCGCGAGTGTGAACTACACAAAACAGTGCGACGCGCAAAATAGCGCGAGTGATAAACTGCACATAACGGTACGACGCGCAAAATAGCGCGAGTGATACATTGTAAAAAACAGTGCGACGCGCAAAATAGCGCGTGTGTGAGCTGCACAAAACAGTGCGACGCGCAAAATAGCGCGAGTGATAAACTGCACAAAACAATGCGACGCGCAAAATAGCACGAGTGATAAACTACAGAAAACAGTGCGACGCGCAAAATAGCGCGAGTGTGAACTGCACAAAACAGTGCGACGCGCAAAATAGCGCGAGTGATAAACTGTAAAAAACAGTGCGACGCGCAAAAGAGCGCGAGCGTGAACTGCACAAAACAGTGCGACGCGCAAAATAGCGCGAGTGAGAAACTGCACAAAACAGTGCGATGCGCAAACTAGCGCGAGTGTGAACCGCACAAAACAGTGCGACGCGCAAAATAGCGCGAGTGTGAACAGCACAAAACAGTGCGACGCGCAAAATAGCGCGAGTGATAAACTGTAAAAAACAGTGCGACGCGCAAAATAGCGCGAGTGTGAACCGCACAAAACAGTGCGACGCGTAAAATAGCGCTAGTGATAAACTGCGCAAAACAGTGCGACGCGCAAAATAGCGCAAGTGATAAACTGTAAAAAACAGTGCGACGCGCAAAATAGCGCGAGTGTGAACTGCACAAAACAGTGCGACGCGCAAAATAGCGCCAGTGATAAACTGGAAAAAACAGTGCGACGCGCAAAATAGCGCGAGTGGTAAACTGTAAAAAATAGTGCGACGCGCAAAATAGCGCGAGTGAGAACTGCACAAAATAATGCGACGCGCAAAATAGTGGGAGTGTGAACAGCACAAAACAGTGCAACGCGCAAAATAGCGCGAGTGATACACTACACAAAATAGTGCGACGCCCAAAATAGCGCGAGTGATAAACTGTAAAAAAGAGTGCGACGCGCAAAATAGCGCGAGCGATAAACTGCAAAAAAGAGTGCGACGCGCAAAATAGCGCGAGTGTGAACCGCACAAAACAGTGCGACGCGCAAAATAGCGCGAGTGACAAACTGCTCCAAACAGTGCGACGCGCAAAATAGCGCGAGTGATAAACTGTAAAAAACAGTGCGACGCGCAAAATAGCGCGAGTGAGAACTGCACAAAACAGTGCGACGCACAAAACAGCGCGAGTGAGAACTGCACAAAACAGTGCGACGCGCAAAATAGCGCGAGTGAGAAACTGCAAAAAATAGTGTGATGCGCGACGCGCAAAATAGCGCGAGTGTGAACTGCAAAAAACAGTGCGACACGGAAAATAGCGGGAGTGAGAACTGCACAGAACAGTGCGAGACGCAAAATAGCGGGAGTGAGAACAGTGCGACGCGCAAAATAGCGAGAGTGTGAACCGCACACAACAGTGCGACGCGCAAAATAGCGCGAGTGATAAACTGCACAAAACAGTGCGACGCACAAAATAGCGCGAGTGATAAACTGTAAAAAATAGTGGGACGCGCAAAATAGCGCGAGTGATAAATTGTAAAAAACAGTGCGACGCGCAAAATAGCGCGAGTGTGAACTGCACAAAACAGTGCGACGCGCAAAATAGCGCGAGTGATAAACTGCACAAAACAGTGGGACGCGGAAAATAGCGCGAGTGATAAACTGTAAAAAACAGTGCGACGCGCAAAATAGCGCGAGTGAGAACTGCACAAAACAGTGGGACACGCAAAATAGTGCGGGTGTGAGCCGCACAAAACAATGCGACGCGCAAAATACCGCAAGTGATAAACTGCACAAAAATGTGCAATGCGCAAAATAGCGCGCGATAAACTGTAAAAAACAGTGCGACGCGCAAAATAGCGCGAGGGTGAACTGCGCAAAACAGTGGGACGCGCAAAATAGCACGAGTGATAAACTGCACAAAACAGTGGGACGCGCAAAATAGCGCGAGTGAGAAACTGCACAAAACTGTGCGACGCGCAAAATAGCGCGAGTGATAAACAGTAAAAAACAGTGCGACGCGCAAAATAGCGCGAGTGATAAACTGTACAAAACGGTGCGACGCGCAAAATAGCGCGAGTGATAAACTGTACAAAATGGTGCGACGCGCAAAATAGCGCGAGTGATAAACTGTACAAAACAGTGCGACCCGCAAAATAGCGCGAGTGTGAACTGCACAAAACAGTGCGACGCGCAAAATGGCGCGAGTGTGAACCGCACAAAACGGTGCGACGCGCAAAATAGTGCGGGTGATAAACTGTAAAAAACAGTGCGACGCGCAAAATAGCGCGAGTGTGAACTGCACAAAACAGTGCGACGCGCAAAATAGCGCGAGTGATAAACTGCACAAAATGGTGCGACACGCAAAATAGCGCGAGTGATAAACTGTAAAATACAGTGCCACGCGCAAAATAGCGCGAGTGTGAACTGCACAAAACCGTGCGTCGCGCAAAATAGCACGAGTGATAAACTGCACAAAACAATGCGACACGTAAAATAGCGCGAGCGAGAACTACACAAAACAGTGCGACGCGCAAAATAGCTCGAGTGTGAACCGCACAAAATAGTGCGTCGCCCAAAATAGCGCGAGTGATAAACTTGACAAAACAGTGCGACGCGCAAAATAGCGCGAGTGATAAATGCTAAAAAACAGTGCGATGCGCAAAATAGCGCGAGTGAGAACTGCACAAAACAGTGCGACGCGCAAAATTGCGCGAGTGTGAGGCGCCCAAAACAGTGCGACGCGCAAAATAGCGCGAGTGATAAATTGTAAAAAACAGTGCGACGCGCAAAATAGCGCGAGTGATAAACTGCACAAAACAGTGCGACGCGCAAAATAGCGCGAGTGATAAACTGTAAAAGCAGTGCGATGCGCAAAATAGCGCGAGTGAGAACTGCACCAAACAGTGTGACGCGCAAAATAGTGCGAGTGTGTGCCGCACAAAACAGTGCGCCACGCAAAATAGCGTAAGTGATAAACTGCACAAAATAGTGCGACGCACAAAATAGCGTGAGTGATAAACTGTAAAAAACGGTGCGACGCGCAAAATAGCGCGAATATGAACTGCACAAAACAGTGCAACGCGAAAAGTAGCGCGAGTGATAAACTGCACAACACAGTGGGACGCGCAAAATAGCGCGAGTGATAAACTGCACAAAATAGTGCGACGCGCAAAATAGCACGAGTGATGAACTGTAAAAAGCAGTGCGACGCGCAAAATAGCGCGAGTGTGAACAGCACAAAATAGCGCGACGCGCAAAACAGCGCGAGTAATAAACTGTAAAAAACAGTGCGACGTGCAAAATAGCGCGAGTGAGAACGGCACCGAACAGTGCGACGCGCAAAATAGCGCGAGTGTGAACCGCACAAGACAGTGCGATGCGCAAAATAGCGCGAGTGATAAACTGTAAAAAACAGTGCGACGCGCAAAATAGCGTGAGTTTTAACTGCACAAAACAGTGCGACGCGCAAAATAGCGCGAGTGATAAACTGCACAAAACGGTGCGAGTGATAAACTATAAAAAACAGGGCGACGCGCAAAATATTGTGAGTGTGAACTGCACAAAACAGTGCGACGCGCAAAATAGTGCGAGTGATAAACTGTAAAAAATAGTGGGACGCGCAAAATAGCGCAAGTGAGAACGGCACCGAACAGTGCGACGCGCAAAATAGCGCGAGTGTGAACCGGACAAGATAGTGCGACGCGCAAAATAGCGCGAGTGATAAACTCCACAAAACAGTGCGACACACGAAATAGCGCGAGTGTAAACTGTAAACAACAGTGCGACGCGCAAAATAGCGCGAGTGTGAACTGCACAAGACAGTGCGACGCGCAAAATAACGCGAGCGATAAACTGTAAAAAATAGTGCGACGCGCCAAATAGCGCGAGTGTGAACCGCACAAGACAGTGCGACGCTCAAAATAGCGCAAGTGATAAACTCCACAAAGCAGTGCGACGCACAAAATAGCGCGAGTGATAAACTGTAAAAAATAGTGCGACGCGCAAAATACCGCGAGTGATAAACAACACAAAACGGTGCGACGCGCAAAATAGCTATAGTGACAAACTGTAAAAAACCGTGCGACGCGCAAAATAGCAGGAGTGATAAACTGCACAAAACAATGGGACGCGCAAAACAGCACAAGTGATAAACTGTAAAAAATAGTGCCACGCGCAAAATAGCGCGAGTGATAAACTGTAAAAAACAGTGCGACACAAAAAATAGTGCGAGTGTGAACTACCCAGAACAGTGCAACGCGCAAAATACCGCGAGGGATAAACTACACAAAACAGTGCGACGCGCAGAATAGCGCGAGTGATAAACTGTAAAAAACAGTGCGACGCGCAAAATTGCGCGAGTGCGAACTGCACAAAACAGTGCGATGCGCAAAATAGCACGAGTGATAAACTGCACAAAACAGTGCGACGTGCAAATTAGCACGACTGATAAACTGTAAAAAACTGTGCGACGCGCAAAATTGCGAGAGAACTGCACAAAAAGTGCGATGCGCAAAACAGCGCTAGTGATAAACTGTAAAAAACAGTGCCACGCGCAAAATGGCGCGAGTTTCAACTGCACAAAACAGAGCGATGCGCAAAATAGCGCCAGTGATAAACTGTAAAAAACAGTGCGACGCGCAAAATAGAGCGAGTGAGAACTGCACAGAACAGTGCGACGCGCAAAATACCGCGAGGGATAAACAGCACACAACAGTGCGACGCACAAAATAGCGTGACTGAAAAACTATAAAAAACAGAGCGGCGCGCAAAATAGCGCGAGTGTGTACTGCACAAAACAGTGCGACTTGCAAAATAGCGCGAGTGATAAACTGCACAAAACGGTGCGTCGCACAAAATAGCGCGAGTGATAAACTGTGAAAAACAGTGCGTCACGCAAAATAGCGAGAGTGTGAATTGCACAAAACAGTGCGACGCGTAAAATAGCGCGAGTGATAAACTGTAAAAAGCAGTGCGACGCGCAAAATTGCGCGATTGCGAACTGCACAAAACAGTGCGACGCGCAAAACAGCGCGAGTGATAAACTGTAAAAAATAGTGCCACGCGCAAAATAGCGCGAGTGTGAACTGCACAAAACAGTGCGACGTGCAAAATAGCGCGAGTGATAAACTGTAAAAAATAGTGCGATGCGCAAAATAGGGCGAGTGAGAACGGCACAGAACAGTGCGACGCACAAAATAGCGCGAGTGATAAACTGTAAAAACAGTGCGACGCGCAAAATTGCGCGAGTGAGAACTGCACCAAACAGTGCGACGCGCAAAATAGTGCGAGTGTGAGATGCACAAAACAATGCGACGCGCAAAATAGCGCAAGTGATAAACTGCACAAAACAGTGCGACGCGCAAAATAGCGCGAGTGATAAACTATAAAAAACAGTGCGACGCGTAAAATAGCGCGAGTGATAAACTGTAAAAAATAGTGCGACGCACAAAATAGTGCGAGTGTGAACTGCCCAGAACAGTGCGACGCGCAAAATAGCGCGAGTGATAAACTGCACAAAACAGTGCGACGCGCAAAATAGCGCGAGTGATAAACTGTAAAAAACAGTGCGACGCGCAAAATTGAGCGAGTGCGAACTGCAGAAAACAGTGCGACGCGCAAAACAACGCGAGTGATAAACTCTAAAAAATAGTGCGACACGCAAAATAGCGTTAGTGTGAACTGGACAAAACAGTGCGACACGCAAAATAGCACGAGTGTGAACTGCACAAAATAGTGCGACGCGCAAAATAGCGCGAGTGATAAACTGTAAAAAACTATGGGACGCACAAAACAGCGCAAGTGATAAACTGTAAAAAACAATGCCATGCGCAAAATAGCGCGAGTGTGAACTGCACAAAACAGTGCGACGCGCAAAATAGCGCGAGTGTGAACTGCACAAAACAATGTGACTCGCAAAACAGCGCGAGTGATAAACTGTAAAAAACAATGCAACACGCAAAATAGCGTGAGTGTGAACTGCACAAAACAGTGCGACGCGCAAAATAGCGCGAGTGATAAACTGTAAACAACAGTGCGACGCGCAAAATAGCGCGAGTGAGAATGGCACCGAACAGTGCGACGCGCAAAATAGCGCGAGTGATAAACTCCACCAAACAGTGCGACGCGCAAAATAGCGCGGGTGATAAACTATAAAAAATAGTGCGACGCGAAAAATAGCGCGAGCTTTAACTGCACAAAACAGTGCGACGCGCAAAATAGCGCGAGTGATAAACTGCACAAAACGGTGCGACTCGCAAAATAGCGCGAGTGATAAACTGTAAAAAAACAGTGCGACGGGCAAAATAGCGCGAGTGTAAACAGCACGAAACAGTGCGACGCGCAAAACAGCGCGAGTGATAAACTGTAAAAAACAGTGCGACGCGCAAAATAGCGTGAGTGTGAACTGCACAAAACAGTGCGACGTGCAAAATAGCGCGAGTGATAAACTGTAAAAAACAGTGCGACGCGCAAAATAGCGCGAGTGAGAACGGCACCGAACAGTGCGACGTGCAAAATAGCGCGAGTGATAAACTCCACAAAACAGTGCGACGCACAAAATAGCGCGAGTGATAAACTGTAAAAAACAGTGCGACGCGCAAAATAGCGCGAGTGATAAACTGCACAAAACAGTGCGACGCGCAAAATAGCGCGAGTCATAAACTGTACAAAACGGTGCGACGCGCAAAATAGCGCGAGTGATAAACTGTACAAAATGGTGTGACGCGCACAATAGCCAGAGTGATAAACTGTACAAAACAGTGCGACCCGCAAAATAGCGCGAGTGTGAACTGCACAAAACAGTGCGACGCGCAGAATGCCGGGAGTGTGAACCGCACAAAATGGTGCGACGAGCAAAATAGTGCGGGTGATAAACTGTAAAAAAAACAGTGCGACGCGCAAAATAGCGCGAGTGTGAACTGCACAAAACAGTGCGACGCGCAAAATAGCGCGATTGGTAAACTGCTCAAAACGGTGCGACGCGCAAAATAGCGCGAGTGATAAACTCTAAAATACAGTGCCACGCGCAAAATAGCGCGAGTGTGAACTGCACAAAACAGTGCGACGCGCAAAATAGCGCGAGTGATAAACTGCACAAAACAATGCGACGCGTAAAATAGCACGAGCGAGAACTGCATAAAATAGTGCGACGCGCAAAATAGCGCGAGTGTGAACCACACAAAATAGTTTGTCGCGCAAAATAGCGCGAGTGATAAACTTCACAAAACAGTGCGACGCGCAAAATAGCGCGAGTGATAAATGGTAAAAAACAGTGCGACGCGCAAAATAGCGCGAGTGAGAACTGCACAAAACAATGCGACGCGCAAAATTGCGCGAGGGTGAGGCGCCCAAAACAGTGCGACGCGCAAAATAGCGCGAGTGATAAATTGTAAAAAATAGTGCGACGCGCAAAATAGCGCGAGTGTGAGCCACACAAAATAGTGCGACGCGCAAAATAGCGCGAGTGATAAACAGCACAAAACAGTGCGACGCGCAAAATAGCGCGAGTGATAAACTATAAAAAACAGTGGCACGCGCAAAATAGCGCGAGTGATAAACAGCACAAAACCGTGCGACGCGTAAAATTACGCGAGTGACAAACTGTAAAAAACAGTGCGACGCGCAAAATAGCGCGAGTGTGAACTGCACAAAACAGTGCGACGCGCAAAATAGCGCGAGTGATAAACTGCACAAAACAGTGCGAAGCACAAAATAGCGCGAGTGATAAACTGTAAAAACAGTGCGACGCGCAAAATAGCGCGAGTGAGAACTGCACCAAACAGTGCGACGGGCAAAATGGTGCGAGTGTGCGCCGCACAAAACAGCGCGACGCGCAAAATAGCGCAAGTGATAAACTGCAGAAAACAGTGCGATGCACAAAATAGCGCGCGTGATAAACTGTAAAAAACAGTGCGACGGGCAAAATAGCGCGAGTGTGAACTGCACAAAACCGCGCGACGCGCAAAGTAGCACGAGTGATAAACTGCACAACACAGTGCGACGCGCAAAATAGCGCGAGTGATAAACTGCACAAAATAGTGCAACGCACAAAATAGCGCGAGTGATAAACTGTAAAAGCAGTGCCAAACAGTGTGACGCGCAAAATAGTGCGAGTGTGAGCCGCACAAAACAGTGCGACGCGCAAAATAGCGCAAGTGATAAACTGCACAAAATAGTGCGACGCACAAAATAGCGTGAGTGATAAATTGTAAAAAACGGTGCGACGCGCAAAACAACGCGAGTGTGAACGGCACAAAACAGTGCGACGCGAAAAGTAGCGCGAGTGATAAACTGTACAACATAGTGGGACGCGCAAAATAGCGCGAGTGATAAACTGCACAAAATAGCGCGACGCACAAAATAGCGCGAGTGATAAACTGTTAAAAGCAGTGCGATGCGCAAAATAGCGCGAGTGTGAACAGCACAAAACAGTGCGACGCGCAAAACAGCGCGAGTGATAAATTGTAAAAAACAGTGGGATGCGCAAAATAGCGTGAGTGTGACTGCACAAAACAGTGCGACGCGCAAAATAGCGCGAGTGATAAACTGTAAAAAACAGTGCGACGCGCAAAATAGCGCGAGTGAGAACGGCACCGAACAGTGCGACGCGCAAAATAGCGCGAGTGTGAACCGCACAAGACAGTGCGACGCGCAAAATAGCGCGAGTGATAAACTCCACAAAACAGTGCGACGCACAAAATAGCGCGAGTGATAAACTGTAAAAAACAGTGCGACGCGCAAAATAGCGCGAGTTTTAACTGCACAAAACAGTGCGACGCGCAAAATAGCGCGAGTGATAAACTGCACAAAACGGTGCGACGCGCAAAACAGCGCGAGTGATAAACTGTAAAAAACAGTGCGACGCGCAAAATGGTGCGAGTGTGAACTGCACAGAACAGTGCGACGCGCAAAATAGCGCGAGTGAGAACAGCGCCGAACAGTGCGACGCGCAAAATAGCGCCGAACAGTGCGACGCGCAAAATAGCGCGAGTGTGAACCGCACAAGACAGTGCGACGCGCAAAATAGCGCGAGTGATAAATTGTAAACAACAGTGCGACGCGCAAAATGGCGTGAGTGTGAACTGCACAAAACAGTGCGACGCGCAAAATAGCGCGAGTGATAAACTGTAAAAAACAGTGCGACGCGCAAAATAGCGCGATTGTGAACCGCACAAGACAGTGCGACGCGCAAAATAGCACGAGTGATAAACTCCACAAAACAGTGCGACGCACAAAATAGCGCGAGTGATAAACTGTAAAAAACAGTGCGACGCGCAAAATACCGCGAGTGAC
Source organism: Camellia japonica (assembly GCA_030407325.1). Taxonomy (NCBI): domain Eukaryota; kingdom Viridiplantae; phylum Streptophyta; class Magnoliopsida; order Ericales; family Theaceae; genus Camellia; species Camellia japonica. The sequence continues at coordinate 24,759 of JAPPVO010000932.1, read as the reverse complement.
AAACTGCACAAAACGGTGCGACGCGCAAAATAGCGACAGTGATAAACTGTAAAAAACTGTGCGACACGCAAAATGGTGCGAGTGTGAACTGTACAAAACAGTGCGACGCGCAAAATAGCACGAGTGATAAACTGCACAAAACAATGGGACGCGCAAAACAGCGCAAGTGATAAACTGTAAAAAATAGTGCCACGCGCAAAATAGCGCGAGTCATAAACTGTAAAAAACAGTGCGGCGCAAAAAATAGTGCGAGTGTGAACTGCCCAGAACAGTGCGATGCGCAAAATAGCGCGTGTGTTAAACTGCACAAAACAGTGCGACGCGCAAAATAGCGCCAGTGATAAACGGTAAAAAACAGTGCGACGCGCAAAATTGCGCGAGTGTGAACTGCACAAAACAGTGCGACGTGCAAATTAGCGCGAGTGATAAACTGTAAAAAACAGTGCGACGCGCAAAATTGCGCGAGTGCGAACTGCACAAAAAGTGCGATGCACAAAACAGCGCTAGTGATAAACTGTAAAAAACCGTGCCACGCGCAAAATAGGGCGAGTTTCAACTGCACAAAACAGAGCGATGCGCAAAATAGCGCCAGTGATAAACTGTTAAAAACAGTGCGACGTGCAAAATAGCGCGAGTGAGAACTGCACAGAACAGTGCAACGCGCAAAATACCGCGAAGGATAAACTGCACACAACAGTGCGACGCACAAAATAGCGCGACTGATAAACTATAAAAAACAGGGCGACGCGCAAAATAGCGCGAGTGTGTACTACACAAAACAGTGCGACTTGCAAAATAGCGCGAGTGATAAACTGCACAAAACGGTGCGTCGCGCAAAATAGCGCGAGTGATAAACTGTGAAAAACAGGGTGACACGCAAAATAGCGCGAATGCGAATTGCACAAAATAGTGCGACGCATAAAATAGCGCGAGTGATAAACTGTAAAAAGCAGTGCGACGCGCAAAATTGCGCGATTGTGAACTACACAAAACAGTGCGACGCGCAAAACAGCGCGAGGGATAAACTGTAAAAAATAGTGCCACGCGCAAAATAGCGCGAGTGTGAACTGCACAAAACAGTGCGACGCGCAAAATAGCGCGAGTGATAAACTGTAAAAAACAGTGCGACGCGGAAAATAGGACGAGTGAGAACGGCACAAAACAGTGCGACGCACAAAATAGCGCGAGTGATAAACTGTAAAAACAGTACGACGCGCAAAATTGCGCGAGTAAGAACAGCACCAAACAGTGCGACGCGCAAAATAGTGCGAGTGTGAGACGCACAAAACAGTGCGACGCGCAAAATAGCGCAAGTGATAAACTGCACAAAACTGTGCGACGCCTAAAATAGCGCGACTGATAAACTGTAAAAAACAGTGCGACGCGCAAAATAGCGCGAGTGTGAACTGCACAAAACAGTGCGACCTGCACAAAACAGTGCGACGCGCAAAGTAGCGCGAGTGATAAACTACACAACACAGTGGGACGCGCAAAACAGCGCGAGTGATAAACTGCACAAAATAGTGCGACCGCCAAATAGCGCGAGTGATAAATTGTAAAAAACAGTGCGACGCGCAAAATAGCGCGAGTGTGAACAGCACAAAACAGTGCGACGCACAAAACAATGCGAGTGATAAAATGTAAAAAACAGTGCGACGCGCAAAACAGCGCAAGTGTGAGCTGCACAAAACAGTGCGACGCGCAAAATAGCGCGAGTGATAAACTGTAAAAAACAGTGCGACGCGCAAAATTGCGCTAGTGTGAACCGCACAAGACAGTGCGACGCGCAAAATACCGCGAGTGATAAACTCCACAAAATAGTGCGACGCGCAAAATAGCGCGAGTGATAAACTGTAAAAAGCAGTGCCACGCGCAAAATAGCGCAAGTATCAACTGCACAAAACAGTGCGATGCGCAAAATAGTGCCAGTGATAAATTGTAAAAAACTGTGCGACGCGCAAAATAGCGCGAGTGAGAACTGCACAGAACAGTGCGACGCGCAAAATATCGCGAGTGATAAACTGCACATAACAGTACGACGCACAAAATAGCGCGACTGATAAACTATAAAAAACAGGGCGACGCACAAAATAGTGCGAGTGTGTACTGCACAAAACAGTGCGACTTGCAAAATAGCGCGAGTGATAAACTGCACAAAACGGTGCGTCGCACAAAATAGCGCGAGTGATAAACTGTAAAAAACAGTGCGACATGCAAAATAGCATGAGTGTGAATTGCACAAAACAGTGCGACGCAAAAAATAGCGCGAGTGATAAACGGTAAAAAGCAGTGCGACGCGCAAAATTGCGCGAGTGCGAACTGCACAAAACAGTGCGACGCGCAAAACAGCGCGAGTGATAAACTGTAAAAAACAGTGCCACGGGCAAAATAGCGTGAGTGTGAACTGCACAAAACAGTGCGACGCGCAAAATAGGGTGAGAGAGTACTGCACAGAACAGTGCGACGCACAAAATAGCGCAAGTGATAATATGTAAAAACAGTGCGACGCGCAAAACAGCGCGAGTGAGAACTGCACCAAACAGTGCGACGCGCAAAATGGTGCGAGTGTGAGCCGCACAAAACGGTGTAACGCGCAAAACAGCGCAAGTGATAAACTGTACAAAACAATGGGACGCACTGTAGACAGCGCCCGCGTGGGACCTCGCTCTACAGTTCGGACTCCCCTTTTTTGTGTTGCGGTTCTAAATCTGAACCAAAGAGTCCAACTCTGGGAAATCGTTTTTGAAGAAAAACAGATTTTTGAAAAGTAGTGCCAAACATGGACTGCTTTGCCAGATTACAGAGTCGCCACCTAAATATTTAAAAAATGGGAAATTTAGGAAACCCTGACTCGGTGCCGAAGGCCACGTGTCCGTCATCACCAAATGTCTTGGCTCGGGAGCTTGGGTACGATCGGGGAAGGTCAGCTATGAGCACCCCCTTTCGCCCGGTCCGAAGACCGGCCTCTACTAACCGTGATATCCGATTTTGAAAACATTACATGCTCTTATACCGGTTATTAGCCTAGATTTACTATGTTATGCGCACGACAAACAAGTATAGACTAGATTGCCTAATTTGGAAACAAACATTGCATATCCGTTTGTTTTGAAAGCGTTTTGGAATTTGCTACTCGCAAGTAGGCTAAAACACGGATTTCAATGAGTTTTCCAACTCAAGCAACCCAACCTCCACCCACGGGCAGTCAAACAGTTTATCTCACGTAAGCAATTAGCCGCATGGTAAGCATACTGTCATGGCAACATTCACACGCATGTGGTATGCTAGAGCGTAAAATACTTACATCGTACTCCGTGCCAAAACAAGAAACTAGTTAGCAGACATGCATGTCCCTAGGTCATGTTAAGTGGCTAATGCAACACAGGCAAGGATGCAATTTAGAGTAGGCTCGGCTAACCCTAAAATGGCATGTGAAATGCTACAACTATCACGTATTCAATTTGGAAATTGAGAGTACGATGCAGTTTGTATGATGTACCGAGCCCGGTGCATGTAAACAAATGCATGGATGCACGCACGCATTGCATAAGGTATGCTAAAAATAAGCGTGCCCTAATCTACCATCATAAGCAGGTAAATAAAAGGGAAGAAAGAAGTGGGGGTTGGAAGACATACACACACTCACCCACACTTATTACAGATATGCCCTCGCTCGGAGGGACCCAAAATAATAATACAAATAATTAACTACGCAAGCTAATTAAATATTACAAACCCATTAAATTAATTAAGCAGATTAATTAATTTAATTAAAGCAGTAAACCCCTCGGGGAAAGGGCCAGATGTGGCGCGTGTTCGGGACTTGCTCGGAATCGCACTGCCATGCCTAGCTTGCCTCTGTTTTCCCTGATTTGCACCTCAGAAGACTGCCACAGTCTTAAGAATACTTTCTTAGGTACTGGAGATCACTACCGGCTGCACAAAACTTCCACCGGCAATGGATTGAGCTCATCGGCACTAAATTGATCCATCGGCCATCAATACACTGCCGGTTGGCACTAAATACTGCCGGCCGGCACTAAATGCCTGCAGAACCTGCAACTCACAGCAGCAGAGGGCAAAATCTTGCATTGCAATGCAATTCAAACAATTTATGCATCAAACACATTCCTTATCATGTTAATGACTCAAAGGAGGATGTGCCTCGATTCTCGGACCACCAATCACGCATTTCCATGCATGATGGCCCAAAGAACCAAGTGTGCACTTTCAATTTCAAATGCATGCAAACCATATAAACAAACAAGGGTGCCGAACCTCTATCATGTTTATCTCAAGAGGCCTAGCATGCATGTCAATGCAATGAAATCCTAAGCATGTTGGCTAGCATGCAATATGGACAATGCAAGGCACTTATGTAAGCATACAAGCAAACATGTAAGGCAAGCATGCAAACCAAATAAAAGGTGGACTTAATCATGAATTGGGCAGCCCCTAATAGGCCCAAAATCAGTGGCTAAAGTGCCCAAAAATGAAGGCTAAAATACACACACACATGCATGCAATTATGGTCCAACGCTTAGGCACAAACATGGCAACTCTCAAGCACACTTGAAATGAGTTAAACATGGACAATTAGCATGCATATAAAGCTCTGAAAATCATGCAAAACATGATGCCAAATCATGCAACAAAGCAAGCTAAACATGCAACAAATGACCCAAGTCTTCAAAGCAAGTCTATGAAGCATTAAACCACACCTAGTATAATCACACATGGCAATACTTAACCAACTAAAAATAGAGTTTTAACACGTAAAACTAAGCCCAAAAGACTACTTAGATGGCATCTAAGAGGCTTGAACCCAAAGGCATGCAACATGACCAAAACATGGAGCATTCAACACATGCTTTTAAAGCATTAAAGAGGCAACTAAGGCAAGCCTACAAGCACACCAAAGGGACTGAAATAGCATTTTAAATGGTTCCAAACCATCAAAATAAAAGCAAGCAAGACATGCTACACTCTCATGCTCTTAAGGCCAACAAGCCAAATGCAAAGGAGCTATGTTAAGCATGCTGAAATCAAACCAAATAACTATGGTCAGACCTAAAACATGTTAGGCCTAAAACATGCTAGAAATAAAGACATACGACCTAGGCATGTTAAGGGACTAAAGAGGCATCACAAAGCAACTATGCAAATCATGGAAAGAGTACTAAAACCAACACTTGGCAATGTCATATTAGGGCATAATAAACATAAAATGCAGCCAAGGCATGCTCAACAAACAATCAAACACTATGCTCCCTCAAAAGACCAAAACTTGCCCTTTTCAAGGACATCAAGGAGAGGGGGTGGCCCCCTCCTTCTTAGGACTTTAAGGCATCATCTACACCACTGAAATCCCTCAAGATTTCAGTGGTGAAGAGACCCAAGCACCAAAATCCCGGAGCTCAACAAAATAGCACCAAAATGAGGCCTTACAAGGCCTAAGAGGGGTCAAACTTCCCCAAAGCACAAAGTACCCTTAATAAACTATCAAGAGGGATAAAAAACAGAACTTTTATGTGTTGATCACCAAGCACAAAAACAGTTCTAAGCTACGTAAAAATGGAGTGCAAAAATGGGGAATAAAAGACTAGTTTCTTACCCTTGAAGCCTTTCTTCAACAATGGTGGTTTTGTTGCCTCCTTGAGCTCCAAACCAGTCAAGAACACCAAGAATAAGCTCTTAGAACCTCAACTCCAAGAGGAAGGTGAAACACTAGGTGCTTGTGTGCAATAGTATGAACTAAAGCACCTAGTGTACAAAATGAACAAGGAAAAGAGAGATAGGATAGATATAGGATTTCTAACCTAAAACCAGACCTTCTTCTCTGTATTTTCTCTCTAAAATGTCTAAACTCTTCAACCTTTGAGCCAAGAGAAGAGAGTCTTCTCTTATAGGAATCAAAGCTTACAAGCTAAGCTACCAAAGGGCTCATCCCTCCATACACGTGTATGGAGGGGAAATAAATGCTATACAGCTACTTCAAAATATCTCATAAAGCAACTGCACAGTAGTCGGCAGGGCAAAATGGTCATTTGCCAAAATTGACTGCCGACCATCACAAAAGAGTGCCGACCGGCACAATATAGTGCCGATGGCAACACCAACCAGCCGGTGGCCTCTAGCCACTGCCGGTGGTGTGTGGGGATGCCTCACAAGGCATTCCCTGCCCCTCCAAGGCAAAGCACAAGTGTTTGGTGCAAAACCAGACACAAAACAGTCGAGTTCGGAGGTCCTGAGGCAAGGCGCGTAGCCGAGGACTCCGGGAACTCCAAACGAACACGAACATGGATAATCACCGAGTGTTCAAGCGGTGACGTCCAGGTCTTGAGGACGGTCAAAAATGGGGTGTCTACACGCACAAAATAGCGTGACTGATAAACTGTAAAAAACAGTGCGACGCGCAAAATAGCGCGAGTGTGAACTGCACAAAACAGTGCGACCTGCACAAAACAGTGCGACGCGCAAAGTAGCGCGAGTGATAAACTGCACAACACAGTGGGACGCGCAAAACAACGCGAGTGATAAACTGCACAAAATAGTGCGACGCGCCAAATAGTGTGAGTGATAAAATGTAAAAAACAGTGTGACGCGCAAAATAGCGCGAGTGTGAACAGCACAAAACAGTGCGACGCGCAAAACAGCGCGAGTGATAAATTGTAAAAAACAGTTCGACGCACAAAATAGCGCGAGTGTGAACTGCACAAAACGGTGCGACACGCAAAATAGCGCGAGTGATAAACTGTAAAGAACAGTGCGACGCGCAAAATTGCGCAAGTGTGAACCGCACAAGACAGTGCGACGTGCAAAATATCGCGAGTGATAAACTCCACAAAACAGTGCGACGCGCAAAATAGCGCGAGTGATAAACTGTAAAAAATAGTGTGACGCGCAAAATAGCGCTAGTTTTAACAGCACAAAACAGTGCGACGCGCAAAATAGCGTGAGTGATAAACTGCACAAAACGGTGCGACGCGCAAAATAGCGCGAGTGTGAACTGCACAAAACTAGGCGACGCCCAAAATAGCGCGAGTGATAAATTGTAAAAAATAGTGCGACGCGCAAAATAGCGCAAGTGATAAACTGTAAAAAACAGTGCGACGCGCAAAATAGCGCGAGTGATAAACTGTAAAAAACAGTGCGACGCGCAAAATAGCACGAGTGATAAACTGCACAAAACGGTGCGACGCGCAAAATAGCGCGAGTGATAAACTGTAAAAAACAGTGCGACGCGCAAAATAGTGCGAGTGTGAACTGCACAAAATAGTGCGACGCGCAAAATAGCGCGAGTGATAAACTGCACAAAACTGTGGGACGTGCAAAACAGCGCAAGTGATAAACTGTAAAAAACAGTGCCATGCGCAAAATAGCGCAAGTGATAAACAGTAAAAAAACAGTGCGACGCGCAAAATAGCGCGAGTGATAAACAGTAAAAAACAGTGCGACGCAGAAAATAGTGCGAGTGTGAATTGCCCAGAACAGTGCGACGCGCAAAATAGCGCGAGTGATAAAATGTAAAAAACAGTGCGACGCGCAAAATAGCGTGAGTGTGAACTGCACAAAACAGTGCGACGTGCAAAATAGCACGAGTGATAAACTGTAAAAAATAGTGCGACGTGCAAAATTGCGCGAGTGCTAACTGCACAAAATAGTGCGACGCGCAAAACAACGCGAGTGATAAACTGTAAAAAACAGGGCGACACGCAAAACAGTGCGACACGCAAAATAGCGCGAGTGATAAACTGCACAAAACGGTGCGACGCGCAAAATAGCGCGAGTGACAAACTGTAAAAAACAGTGCGACGAGCAAAATAGCGCGAGTGATAAACTGTACAAAACTATGGGACGCACAAAACAGCGCAAGTGATAAACTGTAAAAAACAGTGCCATGCGCAAAATAGCGAGAGTGATGAACTGTAAAAAACAGTGCGACGCACAAAATAGCGCGAGTGATAAACTGTAAAAAATTGTGCGACGCACAAAATAGTGCGAGTGTGAACTGCCCAGAACAGTGCGACGCGCAAAATAGCGCGAGTGATAAACTGCACAAAACAGTGCGACGCGCAAAATAGCGCCAGTGATAAACTGTAAAAAACAGTGCGACGCGCAAAATAGAGCGAGTGTGAACTGCACAAAACAGGGCGATGCGCAAAATAGCGCGAGTGATAAACTGTAAAAAACAGTGCGACGCGCAAAATTGCGCGAGTGCGAACTGCACAAAACAGTGCGACGCGCAAAACAACGCGAGTGATAAACTGTAAAAAACAGTGCGACACGCAAAATAGCGCGAGTGTGAACTGCACAAAACAGTGCGACGCGCAAAATAGCGCGAGTGATAAACTGTAAAAAATAGTGCGACGCGCAAAATACCGCGAGTGTGAACTGCACAAAACAGTGCGACGCGCAAAACGGCGCGAGTGATAAACTGTAAAAAACAATGCGACGCGCAAAATAGCGTGAGTGTGAACTGCACAAAACAGTGCGACGCGCAAAATGGCGCGAGTGATAAACTGTAAAAAATAGTGCGACGCGCAAAATAGCTCGAGTGAGAATGGCACCGAACAGTGCGACGCGCAAAATGGCCCGAGTGATAAACTGGACAAAACAGTGCGACGCGCAAAATAGCGCGAGTGATAAACTGTAAAAAAAAACAGTGCGACGCGCAAAATAGCGCGAGTGTAAATAGCACGAAACAGTGCGACGCGCAAAACAGCGCGAGTGATAAACTATAAAAAATAGTGCGACGCGCAAAATAGCGTGAGTGTGAACTGCACAAAACAGTGCGACGCGCAAAATAGCGCGAGTGATAAACTGTAAAAAAGAGTGCGACGCGCAAAATAGCGCGAGTGAGAACGGCACCGAACAGTGCGACGCGCAAAATAGCGCGAGTGTGAACCGCACAATACAGTGCGACGCGCAAAATAGCGCGAGTGATAAACTCCACAAAACAGTGCGACGCACCAAATAGCGCGAGTGATAAACTGTATAAAACAGTGCGACGCGCAAAATAGCGCGAGTGTGAACTGCACAAAACAGTGCGACGCGCAAAATAGCGCGAGTGATAAACTGTAAAAAACAGTGCGACCCGCAAAATAGCGCGAGTGTGAACTGCACAAAACAGTGCGACGCGCAAAACAGCGCGAGTGATAAACTGTAAAAAACAATGCGACGCGCAAAATAGCATGAGTGTGAACTGCACAAAACAGTGCGATGCGCAAAATAGCACGAGTGATAAATTGTAAAAAATAGTGTGACGCGCAAAATAGCGCGAGTGAGAATGGCACCAAACAGTGCGACGCGCAAAATAGCGCGAGTGATAAACTCCACAAAATAGTTCGACGCGCAAAATAGCGGGAGTGATAAACTGTAAAAAATAGTGCGAGGCGAAAAATAGCGCGAGCTTTAACCGCACAAAACAGTGCGACGCGCAAAATTGCGCGAGTGATAAACTGCACAAAACGGTGCGACGCGCAAAATAGCGCGAGTGATAAACTGTAAAAAAACAGTGCGACGCGCAAAATAGTGCGAGTGTAAACATCACGAAACAGTGCGACGCGCAAAACAGCGCGAGTGATAAACTTTAAAAAACAGTGCGACGCGCAAAATAGCGTGATTGTGAACTGCACAAAACAGTGCGACGCGCAAAATAGTGCGAGTGATAAACTGTAAAAAACAGTGGGACGCGCAAAATAGCGCAAGTGAGAACGGCACCGAACAGTGCGACGCGTAAAATAGCGCGAGTGTGAACCGCACAAGACAGTGCGACGCGCAAAATAGCGCGAGTGATAAACTCCACAAAACAGTGCGACGCACAAAATAGCACGAGTGATAAACTATAAAAAACAGTGCGACGCGCAAAATAGAGCGAGTGTGAACTGCACAAAACAGTGCAACGCGCAAAATAGCGCGAGTGATAAACTCCACAAAACAGTGCGACGCGCCAAATAGCGCGAGTGATAAACTGTAAAAAATAGTGCGACGCGAAAACTAGCGCGAGCTTTAACTGCACAAAACAGTGCGACGCGCAAAATAGCGCGAGTGATAAACTGCACAAAACAGTGCGACGCGCAAAATAGCGCGAGTGATAAACTGTAAAAAAAACAGTGCGACGCGCAAAATAGCGCGAGTGTAAACAGCACGAAACAGTGCGACGCGCAAAACAGCGCGAGTGATAAACTGTAAAAAACAGTGCGATGCGTAAAATAGCGTGAGTGCGAACTGCACAAAACAATGCGACGCGCAAAATAGCACGAGTGATAAACTCCACAAAACAGTGCGACGCACCAAATAGCGCGAGTGTGAACTGCACAAAACAGTGCGACGCGCAAAATAGCGCGAGTGATAAACTGTAAAAAACAGTGCGACGCGCAAAATAGCGCGAGTGTGAACTGCACAAAACAGTGCGACGCGCAAAACAGCGCGAGTGATAAATTGTAAAAAACAGTTCGACGCACAAAATAGCGCGAGTGTGAACTGCACAAAACGGTGCGACGCGCAAAATAGCACGAGTGATAAACTGTAAAGAACAGTGCGACGCGCAAAATTGCGCAAGTGTGAACCGCACAAGACAGTGCGACGTGCAAAATATCGCGAGTGATAAACACCACAAAACAGTGCGACGCGCAAAATAGCGCGCGTGATAAACTGTAAAAAATAGTGCGACGCGAAAAATAGCACGAGCTTTAGCTGCACAAAACAGTGCGACGCGCAAAATAGCGCGAGTGATAAACTGCACAAAACGGTGCAACGCGCAAAATAGCGCGAGTGATAAACTGTAAAAAAACAGTGCGACGCGCAAAATAGCGCGAGTGTAAACAGCACGAAACAGTGCGACGCGCAAAACAGCGTGAGTGTGAACCGCACAAGACAGTGCGACGCGCAAAATAGCGCGAGTGATAAACTGCACAAAACAGTGCGACGCACAAAATAGCATGAGTGATAAACTATAAAAAACAGTGCGACGCGCAAAATAGAGCGAGTGTGAACTGCACAAAACAGTGCGACGCGCAAAATAGCGCGAGTGATAAACTGTAAAAAACAGAGCGACGCGCAACATAGCGCTAGTTTTAACAGCACAAAACAGTGTGACGCGCAAAATAGCGCGAGTGATAAACTGCACAAAACGGTGCGACGCGCAAAATAGCACGAGTGTGAACTGCACAAAACTGGGCGACACCCAAAATAGCGCGAGTGATAAACTGTAAAAAACAGTGCGACGCGCAAAATAGCGCGAGTGATAAACTGTAAAAAACAGTGCGACGCGCAAAATAGCGCGAGTTTTAACTGCACCAAAAAGTGCGACACGCAAAATAGCGCGAGTGATAAATTGCACAAAACGGTGCGACGCGCAAAATAGCGCGAGTGATAAACTGTAAAAAACAGTGCGACGTGCAAAATAGTGCGAGTGTAAGCTGCACAAAATAGTGCGACACCCAAAATAGCGCGAGTGATAAACTGCACAAAACTGTGGGACGTGCAAAACAGCGCAAGTGATAAACTGTAAAAAACAGTGCCATGCGCAAAATAGCGCGAGTGATAAACTGTAAAAAACAGTGCGACGCGCAAAATAGCGCGAATGATAAACTGTAAAAAACAGTGCGACGTACAAAATAGTGCGAGTGTGAACTGCCCAGAACAGTGCCACGCGCAAAATAGTGCGAGTGATAAATTGCACAAAACAGTGCGACGCGCAAAATAGCGCCAGTGATAAACTGGAAAAAACAGTGCGACGCGCAAAATAGCGCGAGTGTGAACTGCACAAAACACTGCGACGCGCAAAATAGCGCGAGTGATAAACTGTAAAAAACAGTGCGACGCACAAAATAGTGCGAGTGTGAACTGCCCAGAACGGTGCGACGCGCAAAATAGCGCGAGTGATAAACTGCACAAAACAGTGCGACGCGCAAAATAGCGCCAGTGGTAAACTGTAAAAAACAGTGCGACGCGCAAAATAGCGCGAGTGTGAACTGCCCAAAACAGTGCGACGCGCAAAATAGCGCGAGTGATAAACTGTAAAAAACAGTGCGACGCGCAAAATTGCGCGAGTGCGAACTGCACAAAACAGTGCGGCGCGCAAAACAACGCGAGTGATAAACTGTAAAAAACAGTGCAACCCGCAAAATAGCGCGAGTGTGAACTGCACAAAAACAGTGCGACACGCAAAATAGCGTGAGTGTGAACTGCACAAAACAGTGCGACGCGCAAAATAGCGCGAGTGATAAACTGTAAAAAATAGTGCGACGCGCAAAATAGCGCGAGTGATAAACTGTAAAAAACAGTGCGACGCGAAAAATAGCGCGAGTTTTAACTGCACAAAACAGTGCGACGCGTAAAATAGCGCGAGTGATAAACTGTAAAAAACAATGCGACGCGCAAAATAGAGCGAGTGATAAACTGTAAAAAACAGTGCGACGCGAAAAATAGCGCGAGTGAGAACGGCACCGAATAGTGCGACGCACAAAATAGCGCGAGTGTGAACCGCACAAGGTAGTGCGATGCGCAAAATAGCGCGAGTGATAAACTCCACAAAACAGTGCGACGCACAAAATATCACCAGTGATAAACTGTAAAAAACAGTGCGACGCACAAAATAGCGCGAGTGTGAACTACACAAAACAGTGCGATGCGCAAAATAGCGTCAGTGATAAACTGTAAAAAACAGTGCGACGCGCAAAATACCGCGAGTGATAAACTGCCCATAACAGTGCGACGCAGAAAATAGCGCGACTGATAAACTATAAAAAATAGTGCGACGCGCAAAATAGCGCGAGTGTGTACTGCACAAAACAGTGCGACGCGCAAAATAGCGCGAGTGATAAACTGCACAAAATGGTGCGTCGCGCAAAATAGCGCGAGTGATAAACTGTAAAAAACAGTGCGACACGCAAAATAGCGCGAGTGTGAATTGCACAAAACAGTGCGACGCGCAAAATAGCGCGAGTGATAAACTGCACAAAACTGTGGGACGCGCAAAACAGCGCCAGTGATAAACAATAAAAAACAGTGCCATGCGCAAAATAGCGCGAGTGATAAACTGTAAAAAACTGTGCGACACGCAAAATTGCGCGAGTGATAAACTGTACAAAACAGTGCGACGTGCAAATTAGCGTGAGTGATAAACTATAAAAAGCAGTGCAACGCGCAAAATTGCGCGAGTACGAACTGCACAAAACAGTGCGACGCGCAAAACAGCGCGAGTGACAAACTGTAAAAAACAGTGCCGCGCGCAAAATAGCGCGACTGTGAACTGCACAAAGCAGTGCGACGTGCAAAATAGCGCGAGTGATAAACTGTAAAAAACAGTGCAACGCGCAAAATAGGGCGAGTGAGAACTGCACAGAACAGTGCGACGCACAAAATAGCGCCAGTGATAAACTGTAAAAACAGTGCGACGCGCAAAATAACGCGAGTGAGAACTGCACCAAATAGTGCGACGCGCAAAATAGTGCGAGTGTGAGACGCACAAAACAGTGTGACGCGCAAAATAGCGCAAGTGATAAACTGCACAATACTGTGTGACGCACAAAATAGCGCGACTGATAAACTGTAAAAAATAGTGCGACGCGCAAAATATCGCAAGTGTGAACTGCACAAAACAGTGCGCCCTGCACAAAACAATGCGACGCGCAAAGGAGCGCGAGTGATAAACTGCACAACAAAGTACGACGCGCAAAATAGCGCGAGTGATAAACTGAAAAAAAACAGTGCGACGCGCAAAATAGCGCGAGTGTGAACAGCACAAAACAGTGCGACGCGCAAAACAGCGCGAGTGATAAACTGTAAAAAACAGCGCGACGCGCAAAATAGAGCGAGTGATAAACTATAAAAAACAGTGCGACGCGCAAAATTGAGCGAGTCTGAACTGCACAAGACAATGCGACGCGCAAAATACCGCGAGTGATAAACTCCACAAAACAGTGCGACGCGCAAAATAGCGCGAGTGATAAACTGTAAAAAACAGTGCGACGTGCAAAATAGCGCGACTTTTAACTGCACAAAACAGTGCGATGCGCAAAATAGCGCGAGTGATAAACTGCGCAAAACGGTGCGACGCGCAAAATAGTGCGAGTGATAAACTGTAAAAAACAGTGCGACGCGCAAAATAGCGCGAGTGTGAACTGTACAAAACAGTGCGACGCGCAAAATAGCGCGAGTGATAAATTGCACAAAATGGTGCGACGCGCAAAATAGCGCGAGTGATAAACTGTAAAAAACAGTGCGACGCGCAAAATAGTGCGAGTGTGAACTGCACAAAACAGTGCGACGCACAAAATAGCGCGAGTGATAAACTGCACAAAACTGTGGGACGCGCAAAACAGCGCAAGTGATAAACTGTAAAAAACAATGCCATGCGCAAAACAGCGCGAGTGATAAACTGTAAAAAACAGTGCGACGCGCAAAAAAGCGCGACTGATAAACTGTAAAAAACAGTGCGACGCACAAAACAGTGCGAGTGTGAACTGCCCAGAACAGTGCGACGCGCAAAACAGCGCGAGTGATAAACTGCACAAAACAGTGCGACCCGCAAAATAGCGCCAGTGATAAACTGTAAAAATAGTGCGACGCGCAAAATAGCGCGAGTGTGAACTGCACAAAACAGTGCGACGCGCAAAATAGCACGAGTGATAAACTGTAAAAAACAGTGTGACGCGCAAAATTGCGCGAGTGCGAACTGCACAAAACAGTGCGACGCGCAAAACAACGCGAGTGATAAATTGTAAAAAACAGTGCGACACGCAAAGTAGCGCGAGGGATAAACTGTAAAAAATAGTGCGACGCGCAAAATAGTGCGAGTGTGAACTGCACAAAACAGTGCGACGCGCAAAATAGCGCGAGTGATAAACTGTACAAAACTGTGGGACGCGCAAAACAGCGCGATTGATAAACTGTAAAAAACAGTGCCATGCGTAAAATAGCGCGAGTGATAAACTATAAAAAACAGTGTGACGCGTAAAATAGCGCGAGTGATAAACTGCACAAAACTGTGGGACGTGCAAAACAGCGCAAGTGATAAACTGTAAAAAACAGTGCCATGCGCAAAATAGCGCGAGTGATAAACTGTAAAAAACAGTGCGACGCGCAAAATAGCGCGAGTGATAAACTGTAAAAAACAGTGCGACGCACAAAATAGTGCGAGTGTGAACTGCCCAGAACAGTGCGACGCGCAAAATAGCGCGAGTGATAAACTGCACAAAACAGTGCGACGCGCAAAATTGCGCCAGTGATAAACTGTAAAAAACAGTGCGACGTGCAAAATAGCGCGGGTGTGAACTGCACAAAACAGTGCGACGCACAAAATTGCGCGAGTGCGAACTGCACAACACAGTGCGACGCACAAAACAACGCGAGTGATAAACTGTAAAAAACAATGCGACACGCAAAATAGCGCGAGTGTGAACTGCACAAAACAGTGCGACGCGCAAAATAGCGCGAGTGATAAACTGTAAAAAACAGTGCGATGCGCAAAATAGTGCGAGTGAGAACTGCACAGAACAGTGCGGCGCGCAAAATAGCGCGAGTGATAAACTGCACAAAACAGTGTGACGCACAAAATAGCGCAAGTGATAAACTGTAAAAAATAGTGCGACGCGCAAAATAGCGCGACTATGTACTGCACAAAACATTGCGACGCTCAAAATAGCGCGAGTGATAAACTACACAAAACGGTCCGACGCGCAAAATAGCGCAAGTGATAAATTGTAAAAAACAGTGCGACGCTCAAAATAGCGCGAGTGTGAACTGCACAAAACAGTGCGACGCGCAAAATTACGCGACTGAGAAACTGCACAAAATAGTGCGACGTGCAAAATACCGCGAGTGTGAACTGCACAAGACAGTACGACGCGCAAAATAGCATGAGTGTGAACTACACAACACCGTGCGACGCGCAAAATAGCAGGAGTGATAAACTGCACAAAACAATGCGACGCGCAAAACAGCGCGAGTGATAAATTGCACAAAAAAGTGCGACGCGCCAAATAGCGCGAGTGATAAACTGCATAAAACAGTGCGACGCCCAAAATAGCGCGAGTGTGAACTGCTCAAAACAGTGCGATGCGCAAAACAGCGCGAGTGATAAACTGCACAAAACTGTGCGACGCGCAAAATAGCGCGAGTGTAAACTGCACAAAACAGTGCGACGCGGAAAATAGCGCGAGTGTGAACTGCACAAGACAGTGCGACGCGCAAAATAGCACTAGTGTGAACTGCACAAAACCGTGCGACGCGCAAAATAGCGCTAGTGATAAACTGCACAAAACAGTGCGACGCGCAAAATTGCGCGAGTGATATACTGCACAAAACATTACGACGCGTAAAATAGCGCGAGTGTGAACTGCACAAAATACTGCGAAGCGCAAAATGGCGCGAGTGATAAACTGCACAAAACAGTGCGAGGCGGAAAACAGCGCGAGTGATAAACTGCACAAAACAGTGCGAGGCGCAAAACAGCGCGAGTGATAAACTGCACAAAACAGCGCGACGCGCAAAATAGCGCGGGTGTGAACTGCACAAAACAGTGCGACGCGCAAAATAGCGCGAGTGTGAACCGCACAAAACAGTGCGACGCGGAAAATAGTACGTGTGATAAATTGCACAAAACAGCGCGACGCGCAAAATAGCGCGAGTGTAAACTGCAGAAAACAGTGCGACGCAGAAAATAGCGCGAGTGTGAACTGCACAAAACAGTGCGACGCTCAAAATAGCGCGAGTGTGAACTGCACAAAACAGTGCGACGCGCAAAATAGCGCGAGTCTCAACTGCACAAAACCGTGCAAGGGGCAAAATAACGCGTGTGATAAACTACACAAAATAGTGCGACGCGCAGAATAACACGAGTGAGAAACTGCACAAAACAGTGCGACGTGCAAAATAGCGCGAGTGATAAACTGCACAAAATAGTGCGACGCGCAAAATAGCGCGAGTGATAAACTGCAAAAACATTGCGACGCGCGAAATAACGC
This sequence comes from Camellia japonica, assembly GCA_030407325.1. NCBI lineage: Eukaryota > Viridiplantae > Streptophyta > Magnoliopsida > Ericales > Theaceae > Camellia > Camellia japonica. The sequence goes on along the minus strand of JAPPVO010000932.1, from coordinate 7,786 downwards.
GAGTGTGAACTACACAGAACAGTGCAGAGCGCAAAATAGCGCGAGTGGCAACTGCACAAAATAGTGCGACGCGCAAAAAAGTGCGAGTGTGAACTGCACAAAACAGTGCGACGCGCAAAATATCCCGAGTGATAAACTGCACGAAACAGTGCGACGCGCAAAATAGCGTGAGTGTGAACTGCACAAAACAGAGCGACGCACAAAATAGCGCGAGTGTGAACTGCACAAAACCGTGCGAGGCGCAAAATAGCACGAGTGATAAACTGCACAAAATAGTGCGACGCGCAAAATAGCGCAGTGTGAACTGCACGAAACTGTGCTACGCGCAAAATACCGCGAGTGTGAGCTGCACAAAATAGTGCGACGGGCAAAATAGCGCGAGTGTGAACTGCACAAATCGGTGCGACACGCAAAATAGCGCGAGTGCGAACTACACAAAATAGTGCGACGGGCAAAATAGCGCGAGTGTGAACGGCACAAAACCATGCGACGCGCAAAATAGCGCGAGTGTGAACCGTAGAAAGCTGTGCGATGCGCAAAATAGCGCGAATGTGAACTGCACAAAATAGTGCGACGGGCAAAATAGCGCGAGTGTGAACTGCACAAAACGGCGCGATACGCTAAATAGCGCGACTGTGAACTGCACAAAATAGCGCGAGGGTGAACTGCACAAAACCGTGTGACGCGCAAAATAGCGCGAGTGATAAACTGCACAAAAAAGTGCGACGCGCAAAATAGCGCGAGTGATAAACTGCATAAAACAGTGCGACGCCCAAAATAGCGCGAGTGTGAACTGCTCAAAACAGTGCGACGCGCAAAATAGCGCGAGTGATAAACTGCACAAAACAGTGCGACGCGCAAAACAGCGCGAGTGTAAACTGCACAAAACAGTGCGACGCGGAACATAGCACGAGTGTGAACTACACAAAACAGTGCGACGCGCAAAATAGCGTGAGTGTGAACAGCACAAAACAGTGCGACGCGCAAAATAGCGCGAGTCCCAACTGCACAAAACAGTGCCAGGCGCAAAATAACGCGTGTGATAAACTACACAGAACAGTGCGACACGCAAAATAGCGCGAGTCTCAACTGCACAAAACAGTGCAAGGCGCAAAATAGCGCGAGTGATAAACTGCACAAAACAGTGCGACGTGCAAAATAGCGCGAGTGATGAGCTGCACAAAACATTGCGACGCGTAAAATAGCGCGAGTGTGAACTGCACAAAACAGTGCGACGCGCAAAATAGCGCGAGTGATAAACTGCACAAAACAATGCGACGCGCAAAAATGCGCGAGTGAGAAACTGCACAAAACATTGTGACCCGTAAAATAGCGCGAGGGTGAACTGCACAAATCAGTGCGACGCGCAAAATAGCGCGAGTGTGAACTACACAAAATAGTGCGACGGCCAAAATAGCGCGAGTGTGAACTGCACAAAACCGTGCGACGCGCAAAATAGCGCGAGTGTGAACTGCTCAAAGCTGTGCGACGCGCAAAATAGCGCCAATGTGAACTGCACAAAATAGTGCGACGGGCAAAATAGCGCGAGTGTGAACTACACAAAACGGTGCGACGCGCAAAATAGCGCGACTGTGAACTGCACAAAATAGCGCGACGGGAAAAATAGCACGAGTGTGAACTGCACAAAACCGTGCGACGCGAAAAATAGCGCGAGTGATAAACTGCACAAAAAAGTGCGACGCGCAAAATAGCGCGAGTGATAAACTGCACAAAAAAGTGCGACGCGCAAAATAGCGCGAGTGATAAACTGCATAAAACAGTGCGACGCCCAAAATAGCGCGAGTGTGAACTGCTCAAAACAGTGCGACGCGCAAAATAGCGCGAGTGTAAACTGCACAAAATAGTGCGACGCGGAAAATAGCGCGAGTGTGAACTACACAAGACAGTGTGACGCGCAAAATAGCACGAGTGTGAACTGCACAAAACCGTACGACGCGCAAAATAGCGCGAGTGTGAACTGCTCAAAGCTGTGCAACGCGCAAAATAGCGCCAATGTGAACTGCACAAAATAGTGCGACGGGCAAAATAGCGCGAGTGTGAACTACACAAAACGGTGCGACGCGCAAAATAGCGCGACGGGCAAAATAGCACAAGTGTGAACTGCACAAAACCGTGCGACGCGAAAAATAGCGCGAGTGATAAACTGCACAAAAAAGTGCGACGCGCAAAATAGCGCGAGTGATAAACTGCATAAAACAATGCGACGCCCAAAATAGCACGAGTGTGAACTGCTCAAAACAGTGCGACGCGCAAAATAGCGCGAGTGTAAACTGCCCAAAACAGTGCGACGCGGAAAATAGCGCGAGTGTGAACTACACAAGACAGTGCGACGCGTAAAATAGCACAAGTGTGAACTGCACAAAACCGTGCGACGTACAAAATAGCGCTAGTGATAAACTGCACAAAACAGTGCGACGCGCAAAATTGCGCGAGTGATAAACTGCACAAAAGATTACGACGCGTAAAATAGCGCGAGTGTGAACTGCACAAAATAGTGCGAAGCGCAAAATTGCGCGAGTGATAAACTGCACAAAACAGTGCGATGCGCAAAACAGCGCGAGTGATAAACTACACAAAACAGCGCGACGGGCAAAATAGCGCGGGTGTGAACTGCACGAAACAGTGCGACGCGCAAAATAGCGCGAGTGTGAGCTGCTCAAAACAGTGCGACGCGCAAAATAGTACGTGTGATAAATTGCACAAAACAGCGCGACGCGTAAAATAGCGCGAGTGTAAACTGCAGAAAACAGTGCGACGTAGAAAATAGCGCGAGTGTGAACTGCAGAAAACAGGGCGACGCTCAAAATAGCGCGAGTGTGAACTGCACAAATCAGTGCGACGCGCAAAATAGCGCGAGTCTCAACTGCACAAAACAGTGCAAGGGGCAAAATAACGCGTGTGATAAACTACACACAATAGTGCGACGCGCAGAATAACGCGAGTGAGAAATTGCACAAAATAGTGCGACGCGCAAAATAGCGCGAGTGATAAACTGCAGAAAATTGTGCGAACCGTAAAATAGCGCGAGTGATAAACTGCACAAAACATTGCGACGCGCGAAATAGCGCGAGTGTGAACTACACAGAACAGTGCAAAGCGTAAAATAGCGCGAGTGCGAACTGCACAAAATAGTGCGATGCGCAAAATAGTGCGAGTGTGAACTGCACAAAACAGTGCGACGCGCAAAATAGCCCGAGTGATAAACTGCACGAGCAGTGCGATGAGAAACTGCAAAAAACATTGCGACGCGTAAAATAGCGCGAGTGTGAACTGCACAAAACCGTGCGAGGCGCAAAATAGCGCGAGTGAAAAATTGCACAAAACAGTGCGACGCGTAAAATAGCGCGAGTGTGAACTGCACAAAACTGTGCGACGTGCAAAATACCGCGAGTGTGAGCTGCACAAAATAGTGCGACGGGCAAAATAGCGCGAGGGTGAACTGCACAAATCGGTGCGACGCGCAAAATTGCGCGAGTGTGAACTACACAAAATAGTGCGACGGGCAAAATAGCGCGAGTGTGAACTGCACAAAACCGTGCGATGCGCAAAATAGCGCGAGTGTGAACTGCACAAAGCTGTGCAACGCGCAAAATAGCGGGAATGTGAACTGCACAAAATTGGGCGACGGGCAAAATAGCGCGAGTGTGAACTGCACAAAACGGTGCGACGTACAAAATAGCGCGACTGTGAACTGCACAAAATAGCGCGACGGGCAAAATAGCGCGAGTGTGAACTGCACAAAACCGTGCGACGCGCAAAATAGTACGTGTGATAAATTGCAAAAAACAGCGCGACGCGCAAAATAGCGCGAGTGTAAACTGCAGAAAACAGTGCGACGCAGAAAATAGCGCGAGTGTGAACTGCACAAAACAGTGCAACGCGCAAAATAGCGCGAGTCTCAACTGCACAAAACAGTGCAAGGGGCAAAATAACGCGTGTGACAAACTACACAAAACAGTGCGACGCGCAGAATAATGCGAGTGAGAAACTGCACAAAATAGTGCGACGCGCAAAATAGCGCGAGTGATAAACTGCACAAAATTGTGCGACCCGCAAAATAGCGCGAGTGATAAACTGCACAAAACATTGCGACGCGCGAAATAGCGCGAGTGTGAACTACACAGAACAGTGCAAAGCGTAAAATAGCGCGAGTGCGAACTGCAAAAAATAGTGCGACGCGCAAAATAGTGCATGTGTGAACTGCACAAAACAGTGCGACGCGCAAAATAGCCCGAGTGATAAACTGCACGAAACAGTGCGACGCGCAAAATTGCGCGAGTGAGAAACTGCAAAAAACATTGCGACGCGTAAAATAGCGCGTGTGTGAAGTGCACAAAACCGTGCGAGGCGCAAAATAGCGCGAGCGAAAAACTGCACAAAACAGTGCGACGCGCAAAATAGCGCGAGTGTGAACTGCACAAAACTGTGCGACGCGCAAAATACCGCGAGTGTGAGCTGCACAAAATAGTGCGACGGGCAAAATAGCGCGAGGGTGAACTGCACAAATCGGTGCGACGCGCAAAATTGCGCGAGTGTGAACTACACAAAATAGTGCGACGGGCAAAATAGCGCGAGTGTGAACTGCACAAAACCGTGCGACGCGCAAAATAGCGCGAGTGTGAACTGCACAAAGCTGTGCGACGCGCAAAATAGCGTGAATGTGAACTGCACAAAATAGTGCGACGGGCAAAATAGCGCGAGTGTGAACTGCACAAAACGGTGCGACGCGCAAAATAGCGCGACTGTGAACTGCACAAAATAGCGCGAAGGGCAAAATAGCGCGAGTGTGAACTGCACAAAACCGTGCGACGCGCAAAATAGCGCGAGTGTGAACTGCACAAAGCTGTGCGACGCGCAAAATAGCGCGAATGTGAACTGCACAAAATAGTGCGACGGGCAAAATTGCGCGAGTGTGAACTGCACAAAACGGTGCGACGCGCAAAATAGCGCGACTGTGAACTGCACAAAATAGCGCGAGTGTGAACTGCACAAAACCGTGCGACGCGAAAAATAGCGTGAGTGATAAACTGCACAAAAAAGTCCGACGCGCAAAATAGCGCGAGTGATATATTACACAAAAAAGTGCGACGCGCAAAATAGCCTGAGTGATAAACTGCATAAAACAGTGCGACGCCCAAAATAGCACGAGTGTGAACTGCTCAAAACAGTGCGACGCGCAAAATAGCGCGAGTGTAAATTGCACAAAACAGTGCGACGCGGAAAATAGCGCGAGTGTGAACTGCACAAGACAGTGCAACGCGCAAAATAACACGAGTGTGAACTGCACAAAACCGTGCGATGCGCAAAATAGCGCTAGTGATAAACTGCACAAAACAGTGCGACGCGCAAAATTGCGCGAGTGATAAACTGCACAAAACATTACGACGCGTAAAATAGCGCGAGTGTGAACTGCACAAAACAGTGCGAAGCGCAAAATGGCGCGAGTGATAAACTGCACAAAACAGTGCGATGCGCAAAACAGCGCGAGTGATAAACTGCACAAAACAGCGCGACGGGCAAAATAGCGCGGGTGTGAACTGCACGAAATAGTGCGACGCGCAAAATAGCGCGAGTGTGAGTTGCACAAAACAGCGCGACGCGCAAAATAGCGCGAGTGTAACTTGCAGAAAACAGTGCGACGCAGAAAATAGCGCGAGTGTGAACTACACAAAACAGTGCGACGCTCAAAATAGCGCGAGTGTGAACTGCACAAATCAGTGCGACGCGCAAAATAGCGCGAGTCTCAACTGCACAAAACACTTCAAGGGGCAAAATAACGCGTGTGATAAACTACACAAAAGAGTGCGACGCGCAGAATAACGCGAGTGAGAAACTGCACAAAATAGTGCGACGCGCAAAATAGCACGAGTGATAAACTGCACAAAATTGTGCGACCCGCAAAATAGCGCGAGTGATAAACTGCACAAAACATTGCGACACGCGAAATAGCGCGAGTGTGAACTACACAGAAAAGTGCAAAGCGTAAAATAGCGCGAGTGTGAACTGCACAAAACAGTGCGATGCGCAAAATAGTGCGAGTGTGAACTGCACAAAACAGTGCGACGCGTAAAATAGCGCGAGTGATAAACTGTAAAAAACAGTGCGACGCGCAAAATTGCGCGAGTGCGAACTGCACAAAACAGTGCGACGCGCAACACAACGCGAGTGATAAACTGTAAAAAACAGTGCGACCCGCAAAATAGCGCGAGTATGAACTGCACAAAACAGTGCGACGCGCAAAATAGCGCGAGTGATAAACTGTAAAAAACAGTGCGACGCGAAAAATAGCGCGAGCTTTAACTGCACAAAACAGTGCGTCGCGCAAAATAGCGCGAGTGATAAACTGTAAAAAACAGTGCGACACACAAAATAGCGCGAGTGTAAACAGCACGAAACATTGCGACGCGCAAAACAGCGCGAGTGATAAACTGTAAAAAACAGTGCGACGCGCAAAATAGCGTGAGGGTGAACTGCACAAAACAGTGTGACGCGCAAAATAGCGCGAGCGATAAACTGTAAAAAACAGTGCGACGCGCAAAATAGCGCGAGTGAGAATGGCACCGAACAGTGCGACGCGCAAAATAGCGCGAGTGATAAACTCCACAAAACAGTGCAACGCGCAAAATAGCGCGAGTGATAAACTGTAAAAAACAGTGCGACGCGCAAAATAGTGCGAGTGTGAACTGCACAAAATAGTGCGACGCGCAAAATAGCGCGAGTGAGAATGGCACCGAACAGTGTGACGCGCAAAATAGCGCGAGTGATAAACTGTAAAAAATAGTGCGACGCGAAAAATAGCGCGAGCTTTAACTGCACAAAACAGTGCGACGCGCAAAACAGCGCGAGTGATAAACTGCACAAAACGGTGCGACGCGCAAAATAGCGCGAGTGATAAACTGTAAAAAACAGTGCGACACGCAAAATAGCGTGAGTGTGGACTGCACAAAACAGTGCAACGCGCAAAATAGCGCGAGTGATAAAATGTAATAAACAGTGCGACGCGCAAAATAGCGCGAGTGAGAACGGCACCGAATAGTGCGACGCGCAAAATAGCGCGAGTGTGAACCGCACAAGACAGTGCGACACGCAAAATAGCGCGAGTGATAGACTCCACAAAACAGTGCGACGCACAAAATAGCGCGAGTGATAAACTGTAAAAAACAGTGCAACGCGCAAAATAGCGCGAGTGTGAACTGCACAAAACAGTGCGACGCGCAAAATAGCGCCAGTGATAAACTGTAAAAAACAGTGCGACGCGCAAAATACCGCGAGTGATAAACTGCACATAACAGTGCAACGCACAAAATAGCGCGACTAATAAACAATAAAAAACAGGGCGACGCGCAAAATAGCGCGAGTGTGTACTGCACAAAACAGTGCGACGCGCAAAATAGCGCGAGTGATAAACTGCACAAAACGGTGCGTCGCGCAAAATAGCGCGAGTGATAAACTGTAAAAAACAGTGCGACACGCAAAATAGCGCGAGTGTGAATTGCACAAAACAGTGCGACGCGAAAAATAGCGTGAGTGATAAACTGCACAAAACTGTGGGACGTGCAAAACAGCGCAAGTGATAAACTATAAAAAACAGTGCCATGCGCAAAATAGCGCGAGTGATAAACTGTAAAAAATTGTGCAACGTGCAAAATAGCGCGAGTGATAAACTGCACAAAACAGTGCGACGTGCAAATTAGCGCGAGTGATAAACTGTAAAAAGCAGTGCGACGCGCAAAATTGCGCGAGTGCGAACTGCACAAAACAGTGC
>JAPPVO010000931.1:0-21961 GCA_030407325.1 Camellia japonica | reverse complement strand
GGCATTTTCTTCAGGCATCATCAGCAGTAATAAGCCAGCAAAGAAGTTCATTGGCTGTATCAGTATTCATACAAAAGAGAGAAAAAGAAGACCCATTATGATAGTTGGGGGTATTAATTTCGCCAAACAGTTGAAAAGAATAAGCATGTATGTTGTACTGGTGAAATGAAACAATAAATGCATTTTGAAGAAAGAACTCCCAATAGGATGTCATCTAAGGTTGTTTTAAATTGCCAAATAAAATACCCCCTAAAAAAAAAAAAAATTTGTCAAATAAAATTTAATTATTCTCTTCTTCTTCGCTCAATAAACCAAACCAAACCAAACCAAACCTTAAGTTCCATCAAATGGGGTCAGCTACATGAATCCTTCTTCTCTACTCGACTCTATCAAAAGCCATTTGCTTAATCAAATTAAGGAGATTCATATCTCTATTTACTACACTAGCCCACATCAATCTAGGTCTGTCCCTTCCCTTAACACTTCCCTCTACCGTCACTGTATCGCATCTCTTCACTACTACTTCTATTGAACTCCGTTGTATATGACCAAACCATTTCAATCTATTCTCTCTCAGCTTATCTTCTATCGGTGCTACTCCTATCCATTCACGAATATACTCATTCCTAACTCTGTCTTTTCTAATCTTGCCACAAATCCATCTTAGCATTATCATCTTAGCATTATCGTCTCAGCAACACTCATCTCAGCAATACTCACCTTATGTACATGTACATGTACATGTTGTTTCTTAGTTGCCCAACATTCCATCCCATATAACATCGTTGGTCTAATAGCCATTCTATAGAACTTTCCTTTTAATCTAGTAGGTACTCGTTTATCGCATAGTACCCCAGACACACTCCTCCACTTAAACCACCCTGCCTTAATTCTATATACCACATTTGCTCCAATCTCCCCAGCCGTTGTGATAATCGACCCTAAAAACAAAAAAGTTCACTCTTAAGTAGTTCTTGGTCCTCAATCTTCAATCCTCCTCTATTTCCATTGTTACTATTACTAAAATTATACTCCATGTACTCTGCCCTAATTCTGCTTATCTTAAATCCTTTAGATTCAAGTGCTTCTCTCAAAGTCTCCAACTCAGGCCTCGTTTGGGAATAGGCTAACTTTTTGGCTATTTGGCTAAAATATGAGCTAAAAAAAACTAGTATGTTGGGATGATTTTTGACTTTTTACGAAAAGATGTACAAAAAGTAGAGATAGGGCTGAATTTTAAATGGGTTATTGGCAGCGTCTATTTGGCTTATATGATGTTAAATGGATTGCTCCACGGGATTGCACACATATGCTTCTTGTTAAGTTTGATGGGTTCGGCGGCTCTAAGAGAGCTAAGACATTGTGGTCTTGTATTGTTTGTGCTATTTTCTGGATCATATGGCTGGAGAGAAATTCACAGATCTTTGATGGAAAGGAGGCTGATGCAGATTCTTTGTGGGATAGGGCTGGATTTTTGGCATCTTTTTGGGCCTTTGTGTTTCCTCCTTTTAGGGGAATCCCTCTTTTCTTGATTTCTAGGAATTGGGCTGCTGTTTGCAACCCTTAGTGATTGGGTTTGCTTGTTTTTCTCTTATTTTATGTTGGCTGTTTTTTTTATTTTCATTATGCTCATTTTCTTTGTATGAGGACTTCTTGTCCTCCTATCTCTCTTCTTTAATAAATTTTGTTGTTGATTTTCTTAAAAAAAAGAGAATCTTTGATTTTTTGGTATAGGTTGTTGGCTTTTTGACTTTTTTAGTAACTTTTTGGCTTTTTAGCTAAATGGGCTGGTTCCCAAACGAGGCCTTAGTATTAAATCCCTCTCTAGTCTCATCCATTAATACAATATCATCTGCAAAAAACATACACCACTATCCTGAATATTTCTCGTCAGCTCATCCATAACTAAAGCAAAAAGGTAAGGATTTAAAGTTGATTCTTGGTGTAACCCCACAGTAATTGAAAATTCGCTCATCTCTCCAGCTAGCGATCTAATAGTGGTCACCACACCTTCATACATGTCCCTAAGCACATCAATGTAGCCTTTTGTCACCCCTTTCTTTTCTAACACACACCAAATTATATCCCGAAGCACTCTATCATATGCCTTCTCAAGATCGATAAAAACCATATGAATGTCTCTTCTTCTATTACTCTCCTCAAAAGATAGATCGCTTCCATTGTTGGCATAAATCTGAATTAATTCTCTGACACCTCTGTTATAACTCACAATCGGCGTTCTATCATTCTCTCCCACACTTTCATTATATGACACATCAGTTTGATTCCTCTATAGTTGTCGCAATTTTGGAAATCTCTTTTATTCTTATAGATTGGCACTAAAATACTCTTCCTCCACTCATTTGACATTTTCCTAGTCAACAAAATCTTACTAAATAACCTAGTCAACCAAAAACCCCTTCTTACCCAAACATTTCCAAGCTTCAATAAGGATGTCATTGGATCCTAAAGCCTTATTCGATTTCATCTTCTTAAGTGCAATCTGCACTTCAAAGTTCCTAATCCTGTAGTCTTGGTTTTCCTTATTACTGGTTACTTTCTCCCCTTTTGACCTTCCTCCATATTCCTTATTTAACTTCTCAAAATAGTTCTTCCACCTCTCCTTAATCTCTTCATCTTTCACCAACACCTTAGAGTCCTCACTCTTAATACACTTAACCTGATTAAAATCTCTTATTTTCCTCTCTTATCTTAGCAAGTTTGTATATTCTCTTATCTCCCTCCTTACTATCAAGCTTAGTGTATAGGTCATCATATGCTTTCAAATTAACCTCTCTCACTACTTTTTTGACCTCCTTATTAGTCAATCTGCAACTCTTAAGGTTTTTTTCAGTTCTATCATTCTGTCACATTTTAAAGCACTCTTTTTTCATCTTAACTATCACTTGAACCTCATCTCTCCACTACCAAGTTTCCTTAGAGTAACAGTCTGCTCTACAATATTGAACTAAGTTACCACAAAAAATAGATGAAATAATAGGTCCATGAGATTCTGCTCGTGGGTTCTATATATATATTCCACAAAGGAACCACCGTGTTTGAAAGCAATCAGTTTAACATACTTGCATTTCATTAAGAAGCAAACTAGCAGTTGGATGACCTACAAACATGGTCACAACCACATAACAAGCAGCAGGAATTGCTATAAAAAGTTTTCATCCAAGGATACACCATAAATGGGAAAGGAATAATACAGGTACCAACAACTCCACAAGATCAAAATATGGGACTTCTATTAGAATACAGTTAAATTGCCTATCTTTAAGTAGTTAAGAATAGCCAATCATAGAAACTCCTTCCGGCCAATTACCTGACAATACCCAACAGAGGGGTTATGTCGAGCATATGCTAAAAGTAGACGTCTCAAGGAATTCTTACCATCCTCATCCAATGCAGGATGACATGGAAAAGTTCGAGGCAAATCCTGCAAAGACAACAGAAGAAGTTAGTCCAAGGAGAAACCTCAATTGCAATTCAAAGTAAAAGAAGAAGCACCGACAAATTTTAAAATATTGAAAGATAAAGTCCAGGATGCATGCATCAATGACCTTCTCAATCTGCCTTCTCAATTTCTGAGGTACACCGACTCTCTCTCCATTGGGCCCCTTATTACTATTGCATGATTTATCATCCTCCCGCATATCATTGGAATCATTTTCTGCAGCTAGCAAATTCTGGTAATATCCCTCCACCCTGCATGTTCTCACCCCAACAAAGGCTTGCCATACCAGTAATGAGGTTGTATGAATACAACACTTTTCTGCTAACATATGAATTTAAGAGAATCTACAAACTCAGTGAAAGTGTTAACTTTACCTCGCCCCTGAGCTCCCTTGGTACTCCCCCATGAACAAGGAACTCTAGTTCTTGTTTCCAAGGGAAGAAAGGTTCCGGAGAGACTCCATCATTAGCAGCAGTTCCTTCTGCAGGTGTATTCACACTGTCATCTACTATCACATTATCATAAAACTCTTCCTCAAAGTTCTCTTCAGATTCCTGTCTTGAAGTTCTCGCCTCTTCAATTGATGGGAGATGATTTTGAGCAGTGGTTATGTGCTCATCTTTCATGTTTTTTCTCTTCTTGCCACGGGAACTCATCATAAGCTCAATGGCATGAAGTGATGGTCTAATTTCAGCCCATGTTTGCACCTCACAGTTTTTTGTTTTTGTTGCCACCTGTACGTCCTTCTTGGGATCACTCTCTGTCTGAATGTCAAAAGCAGGCTCCCTACCCCCACTCAACTGTGGACCAGGCTCTGCTTTCTGCTCAGTAATTTCAGCACTCAGCCGGTTGTTACTTTCCTCCTGAGATGAGCACAGTTGAGCAGACTGTGATTGCTGGTCAAGAAAACTTCTCCACTTTTCTGATCTTTCTTCCTCCTCTTCCTGCAACCGTGAAACAAAACTGAGCTGGACACACAACACCTTATTTTTCTTTCCCAAAATATATCACCTTATTCCTTTACTTTTTTCTTTTGTCCCCAGTAATGTGTTCCTTCACTCAAATCTACATCTAAGCTCATTATAACAAACAAGCCTTTGACAATTCCAAGTTGGTTGGAGCTTAGTTGTTAAGTTGTTAACTACTCTTGTATCCTACACATGCACTTTAGTTGCAACCTTTCAGTGATATCAATGAATTTACTCTTACATATCAAGAAATTGATGACAGAATTAAAATTTTAATTTAGTAATCATAGTAGCACGAAACTTGCAAGGACCAGAAAGAACAAACCCAAATAGCAAATACCTCATAGATATTAGCATACTCTCTATATCTTTGAAGGTGTTGAGGTCTCACAGCAAATCCGTAGGCATCCCTGTCAAGATCAATATCTATGTGACTCTCAAACTCAAAAGATCACTACACCCATTTCCATTATTCTCAGACTCAATGCTTATGTGATTCTTATTTCAACGTCACAAAACAACCACCATCATGATTTCGAATTCATAGACACAACATACACATAGATACATAACCTGCAATGCAAAAGCCAGACAAACAACAGAGTTGCCTTAATTTTACCTGGAATCAATGCCCAATGAACACTTCCTCAACCAGGATAATAGCTTACTTCACAAGGGATCTGATTATACTGACCATAGTTTGATTCAGAACAATCTTAGAAAACCAATCCTTGTACCGCATTTCTCAACTCAAAACAAATCAAGACCAACCATGCACATTTACACAACTAATCAACCGCATTCACTCACCAACATTAGGTAAAAGACTACAATATATTTCAAATTGCATTTATAATAATGCATCAAAATAGAACAAAAAAGTGAGCAATCCAAAAACAAAACAAAAACCACCTCCCAAAATATTGATGCATAATCCAAATATGTGAAACACAATCGGTTCAAGCCACTGAGGAGTTCAAGCCAGCAATTTGAAGAACATGATGCATCAATAGTAGCAAATGAGTGAACTTACTACTGGGGACACACCGAATTTTGTGGAAGATTTAGGGGAATTCGAATTTTGTGTAAGATTTAGGGGAGCTTTTATTTCCACATTACTCTCAATGCACATCTTCTCTCAGGACATACACTAAATGATTTTGAAACCTGATGACTCAATACGGCAACCCACCATGCCAAAAGTTACCATCATCTTCCTCATCCTTTAAACCGTAACCATAAGGCTAACCCTCATCTTCTTCAACCTTCACTGCCAACCAGCCAGCCACCAGCCACCCCCTCCTTTGTCAGAAATTTGCATCGTCGCTACCACTCATCCTCCATCATCGTCGGCTGCCATTACCAGCCCATTCCATCCCAACCTCTATCCTTGCCGCCCACCCCTTAGCCACTTCCCACCTTTTCCTTTGAAACCCTAGTTGTCGCAACACCCCCCCTACTGCAAACTCTTACCTCTGCGACACCCGTCTGCCATGAACCCCGTTGTCACTGCAAACCCCACCTCTGTGAATCCCAGATCAGTTCGATAGTTGATATCCAAGCAAACCGTATTGATTCAATGGTTGATATCCGAATAACCCTATTGGTTCGGTGGTTGATATCCGAATAGTGGTAATTTGTTCGACTCTGGCAGTCCAAACAATAAGAGAGTGGTTAGGGTTTAGGGTAGTGGTATGCATGATCTACTGTGGAAAAGAAGACGAGGTGGTAAGTTAGGGACTAAAGGGGTGACAAGAGGAAGAGAACGGGTTGGATGTAGTCGAGTCTAGGCTATGGATGCAGCTTCTAGTGGTGTAATGGCTGGTGGGATGGTGAAAGGGTGGCTGGTAATGTGTGCAAAGAAATTGGAGAAGATGAGAGTTTGTCCTAAATGGTAATTTAATTAACGGATAAAATTGAGATTTTGAAAAAAAAAAATCACTTAGCGTGTGGACTGGGAGAATTGGTGTATTAAAATAGAAGCTCCCACTTTAACTAATACTTTGCTATAGTTAGGTATTATAATTTTATATTTTATTTAATTTTTTTTTAATACACAGGGTGAATTTTATTTATTTATTTTTGGTAATTTAGATTTTGTTAAATCATAAAGTGTCAAGATCATATTTTTATCTTTTTTAGTTCCTATAACGATTTCTTTGGTGACATTCGGAAACGTTTACATTTTTCGTTTATGTTTATAAAATAAATAAATAAAATTCTAAGCTAGTTTTTGTTTATTTTTGGAAAACAAAAACTGTAAACACGTTTGATTTGAACCAAAAAAAAAAAGGTTTGTTTCCTTTTGCTTTCGTTTCAAAATGAAGCCCCTGGGGTTTGAACTCTTGACCTCGCGCCCATCTTTCTCTTCCGTGTTTCCTTCCGCTTCCTTTCCACATTTATATCAGTTTATAAACAAATGTAAACACCTTTTTGAGTTTATGATTTTTGCCTTACTTTTTAATTTGAGGGAACTTATTTATAAACTCAAAAGTTACCAAACAAGTTTATATGATAGTTTTTTTAAATTTTTGTAAATATAAACAGAAAACCAAAAACAAAAATGTTAACAAACATTTATGTCTTGATTTTAGTGAATATATATGCGAGCAGAATTTGTGCGAGTAATTAAGAAATAAAAAAATTGTATGTAGTTATCAATTTCAAGATTTTTTTTTTTTTTTATTTATTATGTCTAAAGTGCCCAATTCTATGAAGTACTGGCACTTCAAAACAACGGCAGAGACACGCATGGGACACAACACATGACGTATCCCCTTATTTAATTAATTTATTTTTAGGGGACACTTTGAGGACACACTAGAGACATACTAAGTTATTTTTTCTCCCATTTTCTTTAGTACTTTTGATGAATATTGAAAACGTAGAATGTTTATTATTTTTTTCTTAAATTTAAATACTTAATAGATCATCTATAAAAAAAATATATAAACTGTAAGTGTTAATTTAAAAGTGTTTTATTTTAAACAAAAAATATATATATATATATAAAATTAAAGTTAATTTTTATTCATATTGATTGTTTGTGGATCTGATATTAATCTAGATAGAAAATAAAAATATATGAAAACATAATTTATTGTTGTGTTCTAGCCGTATCCATGTCCGTGTCCCCATTTTTTTTAAATCGCCAAGTCCCGTGTCTAAATCCGTGTCCGCATCTGTGTCCGTGCTTCCTAGGCCCAATTTCAAGATTTTGCCGAGGTCCCCAAATAAATCAGGGTTGGCGCTGCTTAAAGCTATTGACATTAGTTTATTGAACACCAAATTAATAACATGGTTAATATATTTTTTTTTTTGGATAAACAACAAGGTTAATAGCTTTTACGGAATATTATACCTTGTGACAAACACATAAAGAGATAAATATCTAAATATTCATATACTATTCAACAAAATAGGACAAATTACCCTAGTAGTCCCTACAATTTGCCACTTGTGTCATTTTAGTCCTTACAATTTTAGTTAGCTCAATTTTGCCTCCTAATTTTAGATTTTGTGTCAATTTGGTCCCATTGCTAATGTCATGCGGGTTTTTGACCGAAAATGTTCACTAAATTGGTTGAGATTAAAGTCATTGAATTGAAGTTTACAATTTTATCTCTAAAAACACTACACACACCACTCATGTGTGCATTCACCATTAAAAAATGCCAACAATTGGAATCAATTAAACCTATTTGATATAAAATTATAAATTTGAATCAAAATCGAAGCAATTAAAATTAACCAAAATGACACAATGGCCAAAGTAAGCAATGTAATTTGCCCCCAACAAAATACTACCAATTAATGTAATATGCAAATTAAAACCATAAGAAATTCAATGTAATATGTCAAACCTTGTTCAGTGTATTTTCTTCAAACCTCAAGTTAGTGCAATTTATACTAATAACAATTTAGCAAATATTCTGTCAAATAAATTAATTACATCAATACTTTGGGTAATTTGAAAATTATATATACACACACACTTAGATATCGTTGTTACCTCCTGTGCTCGAAAAAGGAGAAAAAATTTGAACTCGTAATCGTCATCTGCGATCGGATCGGAGGACTCGATCAGATCCAATGGCTATTCCTTCTTCTCTGCAACTGATTTTCCCTCTCCTTCGCTCCCTCTCTCTCTCTCTCTCTCTCTCTCTCTATCTCTCCTTGTGTATTGTATACTGCACACTTGTATTGACCGTGAAAGCTCGATCACTTTGAAATGAAAAAGTAGCGGAGCAATGCTACATACCACTAATTTATCATCACTAACTCCACCACTAGTGAGGTGGCAATGAAAAAAAACAAAAAAAAAACAAAACCCAAGGCACAAAACACATGTGGCAGTGGGTGAGACCCACTGCCACATCATTAGAGCCACCACTAATTAGTGGTCTAAAGCATTTTTGAAATTAGCGTGGCTTTACTGACTGGGCTCTCCGGTTCACTTTTCTTATGTTTGATTCACAATATCAATAATTATATTAAATTAGTGTAGTATTTATTAAATTAATAATTCTATCTCTACTCTATTATTAATAATTCTATTGGAGGATAGGATTGAGATTATTAATCCGTGAATCTAATTATCTCATATTTGTTTTAACATTTTAGTTTAGGATTATTAATCCAATAGATAATTAATCTAACAAATTTGTAGGATTATTAGTAATGGGGTAGGGGGTTGGATTATTAATCCAATGGATATTAATCCAATTGGATAGTGAATACTACACTAATTTAATAGGATTATTAATACTTCACTATTAGTCTTTTGAATCAAACATGACCTTTGTGTATTAGACTAACAGTGTTATTGGGCCAGTGAAATTCACCACGCGTTTGTTTGGATAATCTCAATCGTTGAATGCATAGAGTTTGTTAAGTATTTTATTCTCGTAAAAAATTATATTGAATGGATATTGATAATTATTTGATTGAATTTTTATTAATAATTTATTTTGAAAATTATATTTATTATTTATAAAAATATAATCCGATTAAATAGCTATTGATATTTGATTAATATAATTTTTTATAAAAATAAAATATACAACAAATTTTATATATTAAACAATTTAAATTATTGAAACAATAAACAAAAACCGTAATAGACCGACACAAACCCAACTCTAGTGCAATAGAGAAGTCTGGCCCTTACTGATTTTATAAATTTTGGTAAACAAAAATGCTTTAGAGGTTTAATATAGGAGTTCTAATTACTCTAATGGGAAAGTGAGACCCACTCTAATGTGATGTTCGTGCCTTGCTTTGTTTTTTTTTTTTTTTTTTTTGGTTTAACACATTACTAAAGCTCAAATTAGAGCTCTAGATTTAGAGCTCTCTAGCATTTCCATTTTGGTAAAATCAGTAGAGAGGGGTTGCTAGAGTGACGGTTAGTACATGAGACTGGTGATTTTACTGTTGTGAATGCGTGACATGTGTATGGTGAAGTGGGTGTTTGTATGACGTGTCTTTTTGTGAAGGTAAGGGGAGTTGTGACGTGGGTAAACACTATGGGTGAGATTAAAAAGTTGGCTTTTAAAGAGGCAGGAGGGGACCGTTGAATTTGACTCCGTTGCGACCCTCCACGGGCCGGACCAGATTTGTTTTATTATATATTGATCGGATCCATCGTGCCACGTCATGGTGTTTGTCAATTGTCAAGACTCCGGTTGGAAAGATGGAGTTGAGGCTTTTTTTTAGTTATTTTAATAACAAAAAATAAAATAAATTATTTTAGTCATAAAAAATAAAACATCATATCTAATTCATAAATATTACTTTCTTCTTTCACAAAAAAAATCAAAAAATTAAAAAACCAACTCACTTCCAAACGAAGCCTACACAACGTGGGACACATTTGTCGATTTTTATCAATTGCATAAGCTCAAAAAAGGAGACTCTAATCCACTTCGCCAAAAAAAAAAAAAAAAACTAAAATAATGATTCTATTTTCAATTTTTAATTTTCATTTTTTTTTTCTTTCACTAAACATCTCAATTAATTTTAATAATATTATAACCTTATTTGATTTTAATTTTCTAAATTCAATTTTTAAAAAATTTAAATTTTATTTTTTATTTTTAGTGAATTTTTTTATATTTTAAACAATTTTTTTACTTTTTAAATACACTTTAACATAAATACAACTAAAAAACATAATATTTGTGGAAAAAAAAATTTAAAAATTCACTGGATACTAAAAATATAAAAGAAAATATGAAAATTTAGTATATTTTTCTTATTCTCGTATATTTATTGATTAGGTGCATCTAAAAAGGAAAAAAAATTCTTAAAATATTTTTAAAAATTCACTAAAAATAAAATGACATGAAAAATAAAAAAACAAATTTTTAAAAAATTAGAATCAGGGTGATAATCACTATTTGTCATTTTCACCTCCACTTGATGTCGAAAAGTTATTTAGTGATTCAAAACTATTGCTCTACACTGCACAAATCATGACACTTGTCATATAGTCTCCTCATAAGTGATAAAAAATTATTAGACTCACAATTTTAATTAATGAAATATATTTTGAAACACTATTTGAATTTGTTCCCGGAACAAACTATAATTTCTCCTTCATGTCCCATTTACTTTCCTTCTCCACACTACTCGATGCTCCTTGCCGTTTCTTTTCTTTTAAACTTCAACTTTCTGTCGTCTCTGACCACCTTTGCCACTCACAGCCCCCTCTTACTCCATCCAATTCACAAGTAGAGAGAAAGAGAGAGACTCGTTAGCAAAGAGAAAGAAAATCGCAACAAGTGGCAGGGTGTGGTAAGAGAAAGCAGAGAAAGATTGTGAGGGGGTTGGTGATAGTAAACAAGTATAATGAGGGAGCTAGGGTAGCTACTGGAAGTAGTGGTGGCAATAACCAAAATAGGAGTTGAATAGTGTTGAAAGTGGTGTAGAATTTGAGAATTTTGTTCTTCTTGGTAATTTCAAGTGCCTTAGTGTCATGAGTATTAGATGAGAGACGCTCTAAGTAAAATGAGTTTTATTTTAGAACTGTTTTATTTCAATTATATTTTCAATATGGATTTTTCTCCCCTCATAAAAATACAATCAGAGTAAAGTAGTTTCAAAATAAAACTCATATTACTCACAACATCCCTCATTCAATATTCATGACCACTAAGAGGCTTAAACCATATCATGAACCAAAATTGTCCAAAACGATATAAAATACATATATACATATAGGGTGTGTTTGTTTGGACAGACAGGATAAGGAGATATTATAATCCACCAGATTGTTAGTCATAAGATACATTGTCTCCAGACTATTTGGTTGAATTAGATTTGTATCTTATGTTTGTTTAGACATGGGATTAGATGTCTGAATTAGATTGTCCTATTAAATTTCATGTTTATTTAGTCATGTGATTAGATGTTTGGATTTGACTATTCTACTGAATCCAATATGTATCCTATTTTATTTTATTTTATTTTATTTTTTTACTATAACTTTTAAAAAATGAATAATCCTTCGTAGCTTGAATTTCATTTGGCCCAAGTGTTTATTTATTTTTATTTTTTTTCCTATTTTATTCTGAAACAGAAGGAGGAATAAGGAGAAGAGAGAAAAAGAGAAAGAGAAAGAGAAAGAGAAAGAGAGAGGAAGAGGGAACAGAGAGGAGAGAGAGACATCACCGCTAGTGCCATCACCGACGCCGTCATCAACAGATCTGTGTGTATACACAGATCTGTGTATCTGTCTTTCTCTGTGTATGTGTGTATAAATCTCTCTCTCTCTCTCTCTCTCTCTCTCTCTCTCTCTCTCTCTGTTCTGAGTTGATGATGATGATGATGTGGTGTTGATAATGATGTTTGTTGTTGTTGATAATGATGATATGTTGTTGATGATGATGATGATATGCTCTCTCATATAGTCTTCTCTCCTCCTCCTTCTTTTTCTTCTTCATCTGTAGAGAGAAAAGGAAAAAAAAAAAACACTGTCCAAAACGAGTCGAGCCACTCGAGCCAAATGAAATTCGAGCTACAAAACGGAACTGTTAAAAAATTAAATAAATAGAACATCAATAAAAATTATATTAATTTATTTTAATTTTTAGTTAAGATTTTTTAATTTTATTTTAATTTGAACTTTTAATTTTATTTTTAATTAAAAAAATTGAATAATTTGAATTTTTAATTAGATAAATTGAATAAATTGCACTTTTAATTTTATTTTTAATTGAATAAAATTATATAAATTATATATTTTTTATTTTAATCTTATTTTAGTTGAGATTTTAATTTTATTTCAATAAGCTTAGGATAATCCCAATCCTGAGCTTTTTGTCTCACACCCCCGGGGATAGAGTTGTTCTATAGATGGAGGACTATTAGTCCGGATGGACGCACAATCCGGTACAAAATTTTTGAACCAAATAATAAACTATTCCATCCACTGAACTGTAAGTCCTATTCCATGCTCCTATCCCTCCAAACAAACGTGCCAATAGAGAACTCTCTCTAGAATCTCTCATATTTGAAATTATCAAATCATTTTTCTTTCTATCTCTCTTTTCAGAAAACTATAGATTTAAATAGAGGTGTAAGGATTAAGCACCACTAATATATGTATATATATTAAACATAGCATAATTATAATAATAAAACTTAATGAAAATTTTGTAACTGAAAGTATTAAAACTAATATCAAGGTCTCGTTTGGAAACGGGTTATTTTAGTAATTTTTTGGCTTTTTGACTAAGATATGAGGTAAATGGGTTCGTTTGGGACGTGGGTTGGCATTTTGACTTTTTAGCTTTTTTAGCCTGGGGCTAAAAAGCATCATTTGGGATAGGTTTTTTGGCTTTTTTAACTTTTGTAAGAGAAAAAATGAAATAATTATGGGATGCCTTTATTTACACACCACATGTGGTCTCAAGGCACACCATTAATTAGTTATTTTTTTATTACAATAATAACCTTACTTAAAATGACCAAAATGACCACAACTGAATACACACCTTAGTTAAATACGCATCCAAACCCTATCCCTAGCCACCACTGTTGACGTCTTTTACTTCGATGGCCACGGCTTAAGCCCTCTGATGCACGCCGCCAAGCACAGCCACGCCGATGCGGTGAAGTACCTCCTCGAAGCTAGCGCACCTTGGACCGCTCTCTCTCCTTCAAACCTATCCGTCAGCAACTAAGCCATGGATTTCGGCCACCAAGAAGCCTTCAACGTTCTTTTCAATGCCGATTCGTAATTCTCTCTCTCTCTCTCTCTCTACCCTTCATTCTCATCTCTTGTGACATTTTTAGATTCATTTTAATTGTATTGGATCGAACCCTAATTATCAGCAATCAAGATTGGGTTTAGCTCGGGATTTAGAGAATTCAAGGAATTATGGGAAACTAAAAGTAGTTTGTAGAAATCTTTAATAAGTAGATTTTTTACTTTTGTAAACTAGACAATGACACACAATGGGGGTGGAGTAGGAGGGCTAGGCGAGTCTTGCCGAGGGAGAGGAGGGCTGGGCGTGTTCACCAGAGGGTAGCGGCGATCTACGAGGTGGTGGGTCTCTGAGAATGAAGGCGACTTACGAGATTGGGAAGTGGGCATCGACAGTTGCGAAGACGGAATGAAGGGCTAAATGCGGTGGCTATGGTTGGCATTGATGGTGGTTGCTAGTGATGGCTGCTGTCGCCGGTGATAAGTGTCTAATATTTAGGGTTTTTTTGTTTTTTTTTTGAATTTGAGGTGTGTACTAAGTGGTGTGGGACTAAGGGCAAAAATGGAACGTTGTGGTATGTGTTGAAAAAAATTATGTTTTTTCAAATTATTAAAGGTCTGAACTAAGTAGTGGTGTGCCTTGAGACCAAATGTGGTGTGTAAATAGAGGCACCCATGATTATGGATTGGATGTGATATTTTGTCTTATTGTGCTAAAAGCATATTTTGTCTTTTTGTGACTAAAATAGCCAAAAAGCCTAGTATGTCAAACAAAGGCAAAAACTTATGTTTGGAATGACTTTTTAGTTTTTTATAAAAAGATGTGCAAAAAGTAGATAGAAAAAAAAATTCTTTAACTTTTTGGTATAGGTTATAGGCTTTTTAATTTTTTTATTAATTTTTTTAACTTTTTGGCTAAAATACTCACATACCAAATGAGGCCTAGTATTATAAATAGTCAAACAAATTTAAATAGTAACAATAACTGTATTTTTATTAAAAATTCCTAATAGGTGTACTACCAAAAAAAAAGAAAAAGAAATATGGGATGTTCAACTATATTTTTGGATGTATTTAGATGCCCTTTTACCAAAAAAAATAATAATTTAGGTTTGACCCTTATAACAAAATAAATCTTGAATTTTTAATTTTGTTAATTTGAACCATGAACTTTTAATTTGTTTTCAATCTAAATCATTTATCTATTTTCTTCACATTAAAACAACGAAAAAATAGTATTTTAGTCATTAAACTCAATGTAAGTATATATAAAATATCTGAAATATCTATTTTCATTGAGGTTAAGACTAAAATATCCATTTTTGATTGATTTTACTTAACGAAAATAGACAAATGGTTCAGATTGAAAATAAATAAAAAATTCAAAATTTAAATTGACAAAATTAAAAACTTAGGATTTATTTTGTTACAATGGTCAAACCTTGAATTTTTTATTTTTTTTTTTAATTTTTCCTTTTATATTATTAAAAAAAAAATACTTTGATATGTAGGTGTAAATAAAAAATTGATAGTATATTTAGAAGCCCCCTAAGTGCATCTCCAATGGTTTGCCATTGGAGCTGCCATTGCTATATATAGCAGTTGCCATTGAATTTTGATGCTCCAATGGCAAAACATAGCAGCTGCCAAATTTGAGAAATGCCAAAGCTTGTGTCAAAGCTGCCATTCATGCCAACTCAGCCAAAACCAACGGTTTCCCTCCCTCCCTCCTTCATTCCCTCCCTGTCTCCCTCCCCCAACAACTGTTTCACCATTTTTACAGATTCAAAAATTATTCATCAAATTCATCAAACAGATTCACAGAAAAAAATTACAGATTCAGAATTAGAAAACATGAAAACGCATTTAAACATGAAAATTACAGATTCAGAATCATAATTAGAAAATTCAATTAAAAAAAAACTTGCTTAGAAAATTCAATTGAAAATTCAATTAAAAAAAAATTCAATTGAAAATTCAATTAGAAAATTCAATTACAAATTCAATCAGAATTAGAAAATTTAATTAGAAATCAGTTTCAAAAAAGCAAAAAACTTGCTTTACCAAATAAAAAAACAGTGAAAAGTAACATCAATCAATATAGAATTACGCATAGTTAGCTTAAGATTCTACAATTAGCAGCAAATCCATAAAGTGGCCATATGTAGAAAATTCAATTAAAAAAAAAGAAAGAAAACAGAAGAAGAAGAAGAAGAAGAAAGATTTGGCAGCAAAGAATTATTACCGTTAGAAGCAGAGACTCCATAGAAAGATTCAAATCGAAGCTCTGTCAGATTGAAATACTCAAACCCATCTACACATTTGCTAACAAACCCAACAACAAATAGAACCCATAAACCCATAACCTTCCTCATAGCTGTGTCAATCAACCCACCCAAAAAATCTAAAAAACCAATCAGAGTGAGAAGAGATCTCAACACAGCCAGAGTGAGAAGAGATCTCAGAAATCTCAAAAAATCTGAAAATCTAAGCAGAGATCTTTGAAACTGTTAAAGTAGTCACGCCATAGCCAGTGGAGACCTCTGCTGGAACTCGCATTACTCTGTTGGAAATCGGGACCGAGATCAGTGGAGAGAGATTGGCTTCATCGATGGAGACCGAGATCAGTGGAGAGAGATCGGCTTGGTTAGGGTTTGATTTGGAAGATTTGAGGAGAGAGATGAAGATCGGTGAGGGCAATGAAGAGAGAGCACAGAGAGAGAGAGAGAGCTTGGTGTCATACATAGATAGATATGGTTCAAACATGAGGGTATATAGAAAGATAGATAATGCACGGATTGTTCTAGATATATGGATGGATGAACCGTTGGATTATATAATCCCGGTGCTATTTTGTGAAAGTAATGCAACGGCTCTTTGTCTTCCTCTTTCAAAACAGCTATAAATTAATGGGCATTTTTTTACAAACTGAGAGGGTAATTTATGTAAAAATTGGGCCGAGCTGGGCAATAGGCCGTTATGGGCCACAATGCGAAGGGCTGAGTAAAAAGGCTTTGAAGTTAGTCCAGCCTTAGGAGGCCCTAGAGTTAGTCTGGTCCCAGGAGGCCTTAAAGTTAGTCCGGTCCCAGAGAGCTTGTTGTTATCCCGGTCCAAGAGAGTGTTGCAGATAGCCCGGTCGCCGCGGCCAGTATGGTTAGCCCGGTCGTATCCTTTAAACCGAGGTAAGCTAAGCCTTCTTCAGGACTTTGTTTTGGGTTAGCTCGGCTCAACTCTTCTACGGATAGCTCGGTCTTGGCACGCAAAGCCGAGGTAGAAGCAAGGATAGGCAGAGCCTAGCTAACAGTTATCTCGGCCCTGCCAGCCAGTTAGGCATAGCAGTGTTATTTCAGTTGTATGTTCATCCTACCAAGGTAAAACCATCTCACTTGGTTTAAGCAGTGAGGGGGGTGTGGAAGGATAAGCATTATCTTTCAGGAGTATGAATCCTAGGAGGACTCTATATGGAGGAGTAAAAATCCTACTAGGATTGTGCCACACGGAACCTACAAAAGCTCACAAACATCACCTATGGAGAGGTAACTGAATCTTGATTCCCGAATACACAGAGCTTTTTGTCTATTTGTCTATTTTGCTGACTTAGGCATCGGAGAGGTATCCGGCACACACCCGCCGGCTAGCTCACGTTTGTGTTTTCAGGAAGTAAAACGACGACGTACGAAGAAGTGCAAGCTTGATCAACAGCATTATACGAGAAGGTTTATTTCTTTCCCAGAGAAAAAGGCCTCAGCAAAGGTCAACGCGGTAGACCGTCTGAGCAAAAACGGACGAGGCAAGCGAGACAACGGAGAAGACCAGGATAAAAGATGGTTGAGAGTCCGCACTGCCATTACCACGGTATTCAAAAAGCCAATCTATCAGATTCTAAGCGAGATACGCGATGAACCTTTCGTCAGATGGCCTACTAAGCTAGGAGAGGCTCAAAAGGACTACGACGAAAGGTCACGGTGCACCTTCCATAAAGAAAAGGGGCACCGCACTGAAAATTACACGCCATTGAAACAGCACCTGAAGGAGTTGGTGGCAGCAGGTGTAACAACCCTCGTACTGATTACCGATAAACTACTGAATTAGCTACTGGTTACTGCTAAACTGAACTGATAATGACTGATAATTGAATTAAGAGAAGTACGGAATGGACTGATTGAAATTGAAACTGAAATTGAATAAGTTTACCTATTGAATTGCATATTGCATCTGTTTGATTGATTAATTATCTGTTTGAGTTTATGTGTTTAAACTGCTAATTGAAGGCCCTATCGGCGGCCGAATTAGAAACCGTTTAGAGTTTTGGAATCGGTAGAATATTTGTGATTTAATGGTATGTTTATCTGAAAATTGATTAGGAATGATTAAATTAGATTTAAATGAATTAATTACAAGTTGTAGCTTATTTACCAAATTGCCATAGTTA
The DNA here is from genome assembly GCA_030407325.1 of Camellia japonica. Lineage (NCBI taxonomy): Eukaryota > Viridiplantae > Streptophyta > Magnoliopsida > Ericales > Theaceae > Camellia > Camellia japonica. The sequence goes on along the minus strand of JAPPVO010000931.1, from coordinate 3,890 downwards.
GTGGACATTTGTTTATTGATTTTCAAGAGCCTTCTTACACCCAAACAAACACTTAATCAGCCCCTATTTTTGAATCTAGCCGACCATAGTTAGAGAGAGAGAGAGATTTGAGCTCATCTTGTGAATTGCTAGAAGAACTTGAAGATTTGTAACATAGATTGCTAATGTGAGCTTGCAAGACTTGTAATTGAGACTTAGGTAAGAAAATCCATCTTCTTCTTGTTGTCTTGAGCTTCATCTTGCATGTTCTAGGCTCCATTGTAGAATCAAGCCATGATTTAGTGCATAGAGGTTGAATTATGCTTGAATTCATGCATGCATGGCCATTTTAGGTGCATTTTGAAGTGGAATTCATGATGGATTGTACATGCATGCTCATGTTTTTGTTAAAGTCCATGTTTTCATTTTATTTTCCAACTATTGAGCTCAATTGAGCAAGAATTGAAGCTTGATTTTGGTTTAAAGTTCATGCATTGCATGGTTTGAAATTTATTCTTGAAATGGGTTTGAAACATGGTTTTAATTGACTCACCTTTGGGGCTTGAATTCACAAATTGGCTTTTCAAACTTGTTATTCATTGTTTTGGGAGGTATTTTCCAGAATTTGGGCTCAAGAGGTCGAGAATTGAGTTGGGAATGCTTGGTTTGAGCTTGGAAGGCAAATCTGGAAATTCTAGATTTGGCTTCTTCGCTCGAGCGAAGGATTACTCGCTCGAGCGAGCACCTTTATTCAGGACTCCGCTCGAGTGAGCATCGAGCGTGGTATCGCGCGTAAAAATCGAGCATCCAGTACTTTTACTGTTTCATCAGACCGCTCGAGCGAAGGATTGTTCGCTCGAGCGAAGCCTTTGATTTTGCAACCTCGCTCGAGCGAAGGAAGGCTCGCTCGAGCGAGACCCCTGTTTTCAGCAACTTTTGAAAAATGCTTTCCAACTGTATTTTTGCATCCTCATCTCATCCTAGGCATTCTTAGGCCTAGTTTAAGACATCTTAATGAGGATTTAGACGTAGAACCACACCGAGGAAATTTAGGGATTTAATTATCATCCTCCCCGACTGTGAAACTTAGTGTGTGTTCTATTTGTTAACTGTTTAGGGTTGGCTCTCGGGGACGCGCTCTAGCTGCTATTATCCCAATCTCTGTGAGTAACGATTGTGTAAAGATATGTTCAAAATGGTTATCTTTTGAATACCGAACTGAACTGTTTATTGAACTGATATTATTTACTGAATGAATGTATGTCCTGTATTCTGAACTGTATTGTGGCATCCTTAGCACTTACTGTCTACTGTGACTGTACAGAGCTCTGTCGGTTCTCTTGTGGAACCATACTGTTTACTGGTTGATGGCCATCATTACTGTTGGGTCTGTTAAGACCCGGTCCTTTTGGACCTACTGTTTATAGGCTAATGGGTGTACCACATATGACTGAAATACTGAAAGACTGAAATACTGTTTAATGAACTGTTTTCATTACTGTAAGGACATTCATTCATAACCTCTTTACGCTTTATGTTATTCATTGGGCTTTAGCTCACTGTTTATATATATATGTAGGTTCTCAGCAGCCAGACCGGAGCTAGGAGCGTGGGTTGGACCCCAGTTTTGTCAAGCCAGCCTATGTGCCTCACTGCGAGGTTCCGAGTCGCCATGCTATGGCTTGGGGTGTTTTTGTGTTCCCCATCGGTCTCCTTACTGTTTTGTGCTACTGTATAGACTGTCTACTGATTTACTGTACTGCTATCGAGGGATTAGGTCCCCGTACTGAATGTTTGTATATGATTGTATAGACTGTATATAGACTGTACTGTTCTGAGCTGTATGAATGCATGAAAAATGTTTTTGGCATACAGATTTTCATGGCTCAATGGACACTAGTTGCTTACTGTATTGGCTTCCGCCAGGCCCTGTACTCTGTTTTACTGTATTTATTGTTAAGCAGGCTTTCGGTAATCTCGGATTACTGGCCGGTTACGGTGCTAAACCCGTAGGGCCGGGTTTGGGTCGTGACAACAGGTCACCTGGATAAATACACTGAAGGAGGGACGCAACCAGCCCCCCAGGACCACAATAACCCCAACGGGATGCCAATCGATGCCCCACCTCAGGGCGTAATCAATGTGATACATGGAATCTTCGAGCCAGAGCGTGTATGCGAACTCAAAGGGTCAATCAAGAAGGCGGAGCACTTAAGGGAGGTACTAAGTGCACAACCTACCATCAAAAAAGGGAAGACAGAGGCCATGAACATCATGTCTTTTTCAGATAGAGACTTGGCGATGATATATGTCCCCACAATGATGCCCTGGTTGTCACTCTCCGAGTCAAGGATTTTGACGTCAAGCGGATTTCGATTGACCAGGGTAGTTCATGTGAGATAATATATTACGAAACATTTAAACAATTGAAGCTACAAGACAAAGACTTGGCACCTGCCGTGTCTCCCCTGATTGGATTCAACTCAATGCCAGAATGCCCAGTCGGCAAAATAATCCTACCAGTCAGAGCAGGAAGCGTGACAAAACAAGTGGAATTCTGAGTGTTGAAAGTCCCTTCCACTTACAACATAATCTTGGGAAGAACATGGCTGCATGCCATGCGATCGGTAGCGTCATCCTACCATCAAGTAATGCGGTTCCCCAACGAAGCCGGGGTAATTGAAGAGGTCTTCGGAGACCAGATCATGTCCAAGCAATGCTTTGTCACTGTGAATGGCAGCCGCGCTGCGAAGGGATATGTTCATTCGGTGGAAGAACCTGAAAGTAATGAACTGTTCGCAGATGTCGGCAAAGCAGCTAATCAAAAAGCGGTGGAAGACTTGGTAGAGGTAAGAATAGATTAAAAGAACCCGGATAAGTTTTTTTTGCTCGGTTCGTCGTTGTCCAGCATTGAGAGATTAGAAGTCTTGGAATTCTTGACCTCTAACATCGAAGTGTTTGCCTGGATACCCTACGACATGCCAGGCATTGATCCAAACTTCATCTGTCACCAACTTAATGTCCACCCATCCGCCAGACCAATCATTCAACGCACTCGCAGATCGGCACTCCACCACGCCGAGATAGTGGCGGAAGAAGTGGGAAATTTGCTAGAAGCAGGAACTATCAGAGAGGTGCACTACCCCAGATGGATTTCCAACACAGTCGTGGTACCAAAGAAGAATGGAAAATGACGTGTCTGCGTCGACTATAAGACAGTCAACAAAGCATGCCCAAAGGACAGCTTCCCCTACCACGAATAGATCAACTGGTAGACCTAACGGCAGGGCACAACCGACTTAGCTTTCTTGATGCGTACAGAGGCTACCATCAGATCGCCATGTACAAACCAGACCAGGAGGTCACGTCCTTTACAACTCCAAGAGGACTGTATTGCTACAAGGTCATGCCCTTTGGTCTAAAGAACGCAGGGGCAATATTCCAAATAATGGTCACCAAGATGTTTGAGCCGTTGTTAGGCAGAACAATGGAGGCTTACATCGACGACATGGTGGTCAAGAGCAAGGATAAGAATGACCATCTCAAGGACCTAGGTGAGATGTTTGAGATCCTAAAGAAGCACAAGTTGCGCCTCAATACGTCTAAATGCGCATTCGGAGTAGGATCTGGCAAATTCCTGGGCTTCCTGGTGACCAACTGGGGTATAGAGGCAGACCCCTCTCAGATCAAAGCTATTCAGGATCTAGAGAGGCCTAACTCAGTAAAAGAAGTGCAGCATCTCACCGGCATGGCAGCTGCACTCAACCGATTCATTAGCCGGTCGTCAAACAGGCTACGACCATTTTTCCATGCTTTAAAGGCCAAATTTGAATGAGACGAAGAATGCGACCGCGCTCTGGAAAACTTGAAAGAATACATGTCTTCTCCACCACTGCTTGTCACCCCAATAC
>JAPPVO010000930.1:0-17506 GCA_030407325.1 Camellia japonica | reverse complement strand
TCGAACTGCCCAGAATGCCGCATGTGGGGCACCCTCTCCCGCACGTGCGGAGCACCTCTCCCGCACGTGCGGCCTTCACCCCTGTACGTGCAGTGGTCCTTTACTGCCCTTCACTCCGCACCTGCCTTTTAGGCAGTGTGCAACTGTAGACGTCCCCGAACGCCCCGGGAGGGTTAAGTCCCGTTCTGTTCATATTGGGGTCACTACAGTTCAAGGACTCAAATGTCACGGTTCTTAATCTTGAACCAAAGAGTCCAAATCCGGCAAATCGTTTTGAAAACAGATTTTTTGAAAGAAGTGCCAAACATGGACTACTTCGCCAGATACAGAGTCGCCACCTAAATGTTTTTTAATGGGAAATTTAGGAAACCCTGACTCGGTGCCAAAGGCCACGTGTCCGTCATCACCAAAGTTGCCTCGGCTCGGGAACTTGGGTACGATTGGGGAAGGTCACTTCGTGAGCACCCCCGCTCGCCCGGTCAAAGACCGGCCTCTACTAACCATGATATCTATTTTTGAAAACATTGTATGCTCTTATTCCGATTATTTAGCCTAGGTTACTATGTGATGCTCGCAGCAAACAAGTATAGACTGAGTCGCCTGAATTGGAACAAAATATCTCATGTTTGTTTGTTTGAAAATGGTTTGATGGTGCTACCCGCAGGTAGGCTAAGACGCGGATTTGCCATCCTCAGGTGGGCTTAGAAAAACACGGTTTTGCCACTATCTAGTGGGCTTAAAACAAACATTTGACGAATTATCCCAATTCAAGTAACTCAACCTCCACCCACAGGCATTCAAGGCAGTTATATCACATAAGCACGTAGCCTCATGGTAAGCATGCTATCCATGGCAACACTCACACGCATGCAAGGATGCTAAAGCATAAAAACTCACCGAGTACTCCAAGCCAAAAACAAAAATTGATTAGAAATCATGCATGATCCTAACTATACAGAAATGCCTAATGCAACGCATGCAAAAATGCAACTATAGCAGGCTCGGCTATTCTAAACATGGCATATGGAATTCTACAGCTAACATGTATTCAATTTGGAATTGAAATACAAATGCAGTTTGTATGATGCGCCGAGCCCGGTGCGTGCAAAACAGATGAATGATGCAAACATGCTGTCATACTGTATGCTAATTGAAATATGCCCTATATCTAACCATCATAAGCGGGTAAACAAAAGGGAAGAAAGACGTGGGGTTGGAAGACATACATCACACTCACACACCCTTATTACAATTTTGCCCTCGCGCAGAGGGTCCGAATAAATATACAGTCCGAGATATACAGTTCGAAATATTACATATTTCTAATTAATTAACAAATTAACTAATAAAGACTGTAAACTGGCATGCAAGCCAGGGGCTGCCTCGCTTCTGATGAATGATGTATGCTGGACTGTGTTGCGTGGAAATCCACTGGGATGCCCAATCTAGCCTCTGTTTGCAATATTTCTCGAAACGCGCGCCAAACCCCGAAAAGTTTCTGATTCCTTATCTCGCTGCAACAGAGAGCAGGAAAAGGGCATAGCAATGTATTTCACAGATATATGCATGCCTCGATCCTCGTGCCACCAATCACGCATCTCGATGCATGATGGCCGAGAAGTCGGATTGCACAACTCAATGTAAGATGAATGCAGGTGAATGCTACAACGAAGCCTAACTCCATCATGGGTGATCCGGAGTGTCGGTGACTTGGGAATTGAGACCTGTTCCGTCACTCAGAGTACGAAACGTGCCTCGTTTCCCGTGCCCGGGCTAACTCCTATCGCGAACACGATGCGATATGCATGAATGTATGAAATGCAGCTAATATACAATTCTAGCATGCACAATGCTATGAGAATGAGGTGCCTCGAAATGCGTGCACACGGGCGCACAAACCGAGGCGATGATCCTAGGGCATAAAATGGCATACACAATGCAATTGGACTTACACTAACAATGAGAGAGCCTCAGCCACACTCACATAAGAGGCCGTCGGATAAAAACGAAGTGCCTCGAAATGCGCGCACACGCGCGCGACCGCGCGCAAATGCAATGCATTCACGCATTAAATGGCATGGAAAATGCAAATTGGCGCTTACACTAACATGAGAGGGCCTCAGCCGCACTCACATAAGAGGCCGTCGGATGAAAATGAAGTGCCTCGACATGCGCGCCCACGGCACGCAAACCGAGGCTGATGGCTACGGAAATGTAAATATACAAATGAAAATGTGGCAAATGGCATATGGAAAGTGCAAATTTCAGCAGCTAAAACGATGCACAAATAGCCCCGAATTATGACAAAAATTCACCCGATGCCGAAATGCGATGTAATGCACCCGAAATGGCCTACGGCCCTACTAAACATGCACAATATGGACATAACATGTAAACAGTAGCAAGGCAGCCCTTAAACTAGCATTTTTTCAGTACAAAGCAAGGCTAAATAATAACCACAAGTATGGTAAAAACTAACTTGCAAGAATGGGGAAAAAGAGGGAATTACAAAGCAAGTAGTTATACAATGCTCAAACCAAAAACACAGTTCTACAAAATTAAAGAGGGACCAAAAAATGCATATTTACAAAGATGACAATCTCCCAATTCAGTGTGTAGATATGATAAAAGCAAATGCAAATAATGAGCCAACGAAGGCTATAACATGAGGTACCAAAAGCATACACCAAAAAACTTTGGACCCTTAACAAAACATGAAGAATGGGTCATTTTAAGACACTTTCTAAGCCTGATAAAGACTCAAAACAGAGGCTAAGCAAGCCTAACAAAGCATCAATTTTACGGAATAAAAGAGGATATTACATGAAGTACCAAACCAATCATCAAATGGCCTAAGACTCTTAACAAAACATGATGAGAAGGCCAAATAAGACTCTTTCCTAGCCTGATGAAGGCTGAAATCAGAAGCCAAATAAGCTTAAAAGGCATGCAAAATGGGGTCAAAGAGAGATATAAAGGCAAGTGTAATATGGAGACCCCAAACCAAGTTTATCCCTTCTACAATAATGTAGAGGGACACAAAATAAGCTCACTCACAGTTAATGGCATGCTCAAAATCAGACTCAAATAGACTGAAGAAACCATGCAATTTTACGGTAAATTGGGGATTTGTGAAGCAAGTGCATGATAGAGAGGCCAAACATGGTTGAGCCCTTCTTCAATGTTGAAGAGGGGCTCAAAATGGGCCCACTCACAGTTTATTTCATGCTCGAAAACAGATCACTCATAATCCAAACAAAGCATGCAAGATATTGGCATAAAGAGTGATAATGAAGAAGAGCAAGATAGAGGGCTCAAACAGGGTTGAGCCCTAACAAAATCAAGAATAGCTCAAAAGAGGACCACTTTCAGTAGTGGTCAGAGCTCAAAACAGTGAGCAAGTAGGGTAAAGATTTGAAGCAAAATTATGCAAGAAAAAGGGAACTAGTGACTTACCCTTGAAGACTATGCTTTTGCTACCTCTTGCCTTGGTGAAAGTTGCTTCTTAGCCTCTGAGGAACCACTCTTTGCTGCTGGAAATGGAATGGTGATGGTGAGGCTTGGAGTTGATGAAGGAATGGGCTAGGGACTTGAAGAATTTTTAGGGTTTTGGAGTTGGAGATGAGATCAAATGGAGATGAAGTCTTGAGAGAATTTGTCTAACCCCAACAAAGAAGGAGGCCATGCCCTCAATAGGCAAGAAAGTTGTAAAAGGGGAGGGAATGCATCCAAAGCTTTCCCTCCCAAATATCCCCCGGAAGGGGAGATATTTTTGAAAAGCAGCTGGACAGCTGTAAAGGAGTGGAAAGCAGAAAGCTGGCCGGCCAGGCAACTTTCTGGGAGGTGGCCGGCCGGCCACCCCAACTGGTCGGCCAGCCACTCACCCTGGCCGGCCGGCCATGGCCCAAAATGAAGTAGAAAATTGCTGGCCGACCACTACTCCTTGGTGTCCTCCCAGGTGTGTAGAATAGGCCCCATGGTCGGAATGTGGCAACACTGAAGCAGGAGTCACAACATTGCATCTGAAGGAGAGGCTCAAAATGAAAGTAACAATACTGGCCGAACCACCACTTCTTAGGGTCCTCCCATGTGTGTAGAACAAGGTTCCATGGTCGGAATGTGGCAACACTGAAGCAGGAGTCACAACATTGCATCTGAAGGAGAGGCTCAAAAATGAAATCCACAATTACTGGCCGACCACCACTTTTTGGTGTCCTCCCATGTGCCCTCATCACAAATATGTAGCTTTGGTTGGAAGAAAATGGGCCCAGGGTATTCAACATTAGCCCGGAAGTGAGCCAAACGGGCGCCGGAGGAGCGAAACTATTTATCTGGGATAATTGCTGGCCTCCCACCCCCCAGTGATCTTCCTGGTGCTGAAACAGAGGGTACCCTGCCAAAATCGAACAAAAACTAATGAGAAATGAACGCTCGGGCCCAAACCGCGCAATTCGGGGTCCCGAAAATGGGCTGCAGGCACCGGAAGTGGTGTTCAGCAGCGAAGTGGGTATCAGAGGCCCCAGTGTTCCTCGGAATGATAAAACAGAGGTACCTGCAAAAATCGGAGAAAACCGATGCGAAATGAATGCTCGGGGGCCAAACCGCGAGGTTCGGGGCCGAAAACCGGCTATAAGCACCGAAAGTGGCATACGGCCACGAAGTGGGCATCAGGGGCCCCAGTGTGCCCTGTTATGACAAAAATAGAGGTACCTGCCAAGAACCGGAGGAATCGAGACGGTTGGGCGGTCCCGAACCGAGGCACACGGCCTGACGGCTCCGAGAGCCGGGAACCGGGCTCCGAAATGGGCAAAAGGCCTGCGGCCACAAATGTAGCGCACGGCCACCGAGAGACGTAGTAGTCTACGAGGACCACTCCCTCCCCTCAGGAAAGAAAACAGAGAAACCGAGTCTGGTTCGCAAACCGAGACAAGGCACAGAAGAGGATTCGAAGTTCGGAGGCAGGGCGCACGGCCGCGACTCTGAGACTTCTGAATGAGCACAAAATGCTACATCACCGAGCGCTCAATCGGTGACGTCTGAGTCTTAAGGTTGGTCAAAAATGGGGTGTCTACAGTTGCCCCTCTTGACAGAACTCGGAAGTCACAAGTGACGGGAGTGAATGTCAAAGCCCAGAGACGACCCATTTTTGACAAGGCGAAGACTTAGACAATCATACAAATGAACAGAAATGTGCCCGCAGGCGTGCCCGCAGGCAGCGGGGGCAAAATGCAAGTGCATGCACAGATGACATGAACATCATGCGAAAAAGCAAGCAGGCAGCTGTAATGAGGCAAGTATTGACAAATAGATGCAACATTTTAAGCTAAGCAAGAATGCAAAGCAACAACTACATTTCATGCAGTTAGGAATGTGGAGAATCACTCGATTCTCGTCGCGTCTCATACGGAGAAGATACGATACCTGCGCGATTCGTCTGGGCGCACCAGCTTCGAATGAACCGTACATACAATATCGTGCCTGCAAAGAAGGAAATTCAACAAACAGTATGCAACAACATATATTCAATGTGATTCCTAAGATTCTGAAAGTTTGACACACACAGTGTCGGCGGGTGAACGCGTTGCAATGCGAGAAAAGATAATGCGTGACAACGCATGCTCCAGCATGGAGGTATGGTACACCAAGAAATCACACATGACAATGCAAAACATTCATGAGAATGCGAATTATGAGCCCAATAATGCACAACGAGCGCAAATCAGAGTGCCCGTTTGTTGCGAATAATAAACAAGAAAGCGCGCATTTCGGCGACGACAACTCGATCGCGGCCTCTGATTCACCTCCCAGAGAGGTTATAACATGTTCAAAAAGGATACACCTTGATTTTGATGAATAATGACGAGACACATGTCAGAAATTGCAGCTAAAGTTCCAACGGAGCAATTTCGCGCCAGAAAGTGCACTTTTCTCGAACTTTTTCAGGTCCGGGAACTCCGATTTTCCTCAAAATTTGCAGAGAGGTAGGGGAGGGGGTGGGGACCATGGTCGGCCAACTCTTGGCCCTAGGAGAGGCCATCGGCCAGGGGAAAAAGCACATGGCCGCCAGCCAGGAAAGGTGGCCGGCCGGCCACCTGCCAAAAGTAGGGGCATTTTGGTCATTTTGAGGATTTTCTATATATATACACCTCCAATGCCTCCGAAATCACACCCCCAAGTGTGAAATTCTCTCCTCTTGCTTCCCAGCCATTTTCTCTTTCAGATCTGCATTTTATACGCGCCCCTCGCCTCCCACGCAAGTTGTTTTCGCGAAATCCTTCAAATTTAAGCACTTTGAGCCGACTAAAATTTGATTTCGGAGCTTCTCTCCTCATTTTCACCACCTGAGGTAAGTTTGTCTCAATATTTGGAATATTTTCTCGGGAGTTGACTTTTGTGACTTTTTTTTTATTTCCGGAGTTGACTTTTGTTGACTTTTTCCAATTTTGGCTCATTTTTGCTCATTTTTGCTCCGTTTTGCAGATTTCTCGAAATGGCAGGCAATTTCCCTTACGGTGGAGGTTTTCCGGGTGTCGGGATGATTTCGACATTATGACATTGCCCCCGAGGGTCCGGCCTTTCATTCCCGATCGATATGCTCCAGCGGTACATAGGCTTCCGCGAGCCGTTTTCCGTCATTTCACCGATTTCAACGATCGGGTACCCGGGGATCTTCTTCTACGAGAGCCGGAGCAGCACCTCTCTCATGATGCGCGAGAGGTATTTTACTTTACTTTCCGTATTCTTGTGCATTTTGTAGCTTTGCCATGCTTAAACACACAGTTGTAGCTTATGACATAGTACTTTGTTTGCACTTTTGAACACGTAGTTAAAACACTTGAATTGTTGAACACACGGCTCGAATCTGAAGGTGAACACACAGCACACACTGACTACGAGTAGAACACACAGTCCCAAACTCTGATTTTTTGAACACAGTCCAAGTTAATGATGAACACACAGCCCACACTGATTAGGATTGAACACACGGCCCAAAACATAGATTTACTGAACACGCAGCCCAGATTTGAAGTGAACACGCAGCCCACTGATTAAGAGTAGAACACACAGTCCCAAACTCTGATTTACTGAACACACAGCCCAGATTTGAAGTGAACACACAGCCCACTGATTAAGAGTAGAACACACAGTCCCAAACTCTGATTTTCTGAACACAGTCCAAGTTAATGATGAACACACAGCCCACACTGATTAGGATTGAACACACGGCCCAAAACATAGATTTACTGAACACGCAGCCCAGATTTGAAGTGAACACGCAGCCCACTGATTAAGAGTAGAACACACAGTCCAAACTCTGATTTACTGAACACACAGCCCAGATTTGAAGTGAACACACAGCCCACTGATTAAGAGTAGAACACACAGTCCCAAACTCTGATTTACTGAACACACAGCCCCAGATTGAAGTGAACACACAGCCACAGCCCACTGATTAAGAGTAGAACACACAGTCCCAAACTCTGATTTACTGAACACACAGCCCAGATTTGAAGTGAACACGCAGCCCACTGATTAAGAGTAGAACACACAGTCCCAAACTCTGATTTACTGAACACAGTCCAAGTAATGATGAACACATCCCAACCCACACTGATTAGGATTGACACACACAGCCCAAACATAGATTTACTGAACACGCAGCCCAGATTTGAAGTGAACACGCAGCCCACTGATTAAGAGTAGAGACACACAGTCCCAAACTCTGATTTACTGAACACACAGCCCAGATTTGAAGTGAACAACAGCCCACTGATTAAGATAGAACACACAGTCCCAAAACATAGATTTACTGAACACGCAGCCCAGATTTGAAGTGAACACGCAGCCCACTGATTAAGAGTAGAACACACAGTCCCAACTCTGATTTACTGAACACACAGCCCATTTGAAGTGAACACACAGCCCACTGATTAAGAGTAGAACACACAGTCCCAAACTCTGATTTACTGAAACACACAGCCCAGAGTTGAAGTGAACCGCAGCCCACTGATTAAGAGTAGAACACACAGGTCCCAAACTCTGATTTACTGAACACGTCCCAAGTTAATGATGAACACACAGCCCACACTGATTAGGATTGAACACACGGCCCAAACATGATTTTCTGAACACGCAGCCCAGATTTGAAGTGAACACGCAGCCCACTGATTAAGAGTAGAACACACAGTCCCAAACTCTGATTTACTGAACACAACAGCCCAGATTTGAAGTGAACACACAGCAGCCCCTGATTAAGAGTAGAACACACAGTCCCAAACTCTGATTTACTGAACACACAGCCCAGATTTGAAGTGAACACACAGCCCACTGATTAAGAGTAGAACACACAGTCCCAAACTCTGATTTACTGAACACACACAGCCCAGATTTGAAGTGAACACGCAGCCCACTGATTAAGAGTAGAACACAGTCCCAAACTCTGATTTACTGAACACACAGCCCAGATTAGTTCATTTGCACACAGCTCATTCACTTCATTTGCTGATACATGCATTCATTCTAAATGCAGCTGGCTCTCGCACCGTGCGAGGTTATGGGCTCCACTGCCGCGAGGGAGTGGTATGCTGAGCTTCCGGAAGCCGTCCGAGACTTGGTTGACTTTGCAGGATTCGGACCATTCTGCAGGGGTTATCTCACTGTCTTATCAGCAGGACATTGTTTGCTGCTCTGCGAGAGATGGTGGGACACCACCAATTCTTTCCATTTCTCTGCCACCAGGGATATGACTATGACCCCACTGGACTTTGCTGTACTCACCGGCCTAGACGTAGGCGGTGGACCCATTCCCTACGACGAGGATATGAGTGAGTGGGAGGCTGCTTGGATGCATCTATTGGGGGCCCGCCCGCCTGTAGACAGAGGTACCGGGAGGGTTCGGTTATACTTGGTTCTCTTCCATTTCCGGCGGCCACAGATGGAGCCTGAGTCTCCCGAGGAGGTCGAGCAGTATACCCGTGGTTTCCTCATGTTCCTCTTTGGCACCACTCTGTTTGCCGATAGAGGGAACATGGTCGGGTTGTATCTACTGAGCGCTCTGGTAGACCTTATCACAGGTCGGTCAGTATGATTGGGGCGGCGCTGGCCTGGCTACCCTTTATTTTATATGAGTGCAGTCTCTCGTGGGCGGGGGGACTTACTCGGCAGCTACTGGAGAGCCTGGGAGGTACATTCTGTCCTCTTGATTTACATTTTTGCTCCTCATTACTTATTCACTGCACACTCGGCGCACTTTGCATTCTGTATTCTGCCTTTAGCACTTTATATTCACATTCCGCACTGCTTTTCTCAGCTATGGGTATATGCATATTTCCCCACATTAGCCCCGGAGATGGAGGTGGCAGGACCTCCTATGACTCCGTTTTCATTGATGTTTGAGGGCGAGCACCTATCGAGGCCTCGGGAGACTCTCTTTTCTCTGCGACAGTACTTCGACACTGTGAGGGCGACAGAGGTATTTCAGAACTCTCAGTCCTTTTCATTTTCATCTTTGATCTGCTTTGTATTCCTTGATTTCTGATTGATTTGTACACTGGTTATCCGCAGATCTCCTGGCAGCCCTGGGCAGTCTTTGGCGACGATCTCGAGAATCAGCACCCCGGAGGGTCGACTAGTTCTCAGTATAGGTTCCTGCTTGAGGGACCAGTCGGCAGGGCTTGGTTCCTGGGGGAACGTTTTCAGCGTAGTCAGTGTGGGGGTATGATTCTCAGGATCCTCCTGCTGTGCCACCACCTACTATGCGGACTGCCGACAGGCTATCTGCTGTAGACACCCCATTTTTGACCGACCTTAGACTCAGACGTCACCGATTGAGCGCTCGGTGATGTTGCATACTGTGCTCGTTCAGAAGTCTCAGAGTCCGCGGCCGTGCGCCTGCTCCGGACTTCCGAACTCTTCTGTGCCTTGTCTCGGTTTGCGAACCAGACTCGGTTTTCTCTTTTTTCTTTCCTGAGGGGAGGGAGTGGTCCCGTAGACTATCTCTCGGTGGCCGTGCGCTACATTTCGTGGCCGTAGGCCATTTTGCCCATTTCGGAGCCCGGTTCCCGGTTTTCGGGACCGTCAGGCCGTGTGCCTCGGTTCGGGACCGCCCAACCATCTCCGATTTCTCCGGTTTTCAGCAAGTACCTCTGTTTTATCATTCCGAGGGACACTGGGGCCTCTGATGCCCACTTCGTGGCCGAACGCCACTTTCGGTGCTCACAGCCCATTTTCGGGACCCCGAATCTCGCGGTTTGGGCCTCGAGCATTCATTTTGCATTAGTTTTTGTTCAATTTTGGCAAGTGCCTCTATTTTATCATTTCGAGGAACACTGGGGCCTCTGATGCCCACTTCGTGGCCGAACGCCACTTTCGGTGCTCACAGCCATTTTCGGGACCCCGCGCGGTTTTGGTCCCCGAGCTTTCGTTTTGCATTAGTTTTTGTTCAATTTTGGCAGGTACTCTCTGTTTAGCACCAGGAAGATCACTGGAGGGTGGGAGGCCAGCAATTGTCTCAGCAACCAGTTATCTGCTTGGTCAAAAGTGGTTCAGCATGAATCTGGGAAGGAGAAAAGTCTGCGCGGCTTCACCGAAACAAGCGTAACTCTTTGCACAAGAGGAATTAAAATATGAGGCCACCACCATTGGAAAGCTTACTTCCGGGCTTCATTTTTCACTCAAGAATATCCTAAGTCCAAATCCGGGGGGAGGAGATATGGTTGGTTAAAGTCCGGTTGGACTGAATCTGCGCGGCTTTACGGAAACTGGCATAACTTTTTCTACAGGAGGAATTTTGATGCAAGGTTGCGGCATTGGAAAGATAACTTCCGGGGCTTCAATTTGGACACTTTAATGGAAATTTTTGGACTTCCCTAGCACCCACCAGCAAGTGGTCTTCTCGGCAGCTTTTTTATCTAGCTGGCCAGCCACCCCTTTTGTGAAATGACGATTTTGCCCCTGTGAGTTGGCCGGCCCTATTCCTCTCATTGAGTGTATTCCAGCTATGCATTAGTTGCCCTCAAAATATCTAGATTTGTGAAAAGATCTTTAGATCAAAATATCTAGATTTGAAAAGATATTTTTCCCACCTTTTTGCCCTCCTTTTTCACCCCTTTCTTGGCCATAAAAACCAGCAACCACCAGCTGGTTTAAGGGTTAGAAAAATCCTTTGAGCCTTGCATATACATCTCCTCCATTCCTCTCTTCCAAAAAGCTTCAAACATCCAAGTCTTTGCACCATTTGTTCATCAACACCTAACATCACCATCACCAACTCCATTCCAGCAGCAAGGAGGGGTTCTTGAGAAGCTTAGAAGCAACTTTCATCAAGCAAAGAGAACCAAAGTCTTGATCTTCAAGGGTAAGTACATTCACCCTCTTTTGAGCTCATTTTTGCTTCAAATCTTAAGCCTATTTGCTTATTGTGTTGAGCTCCGACCCCTACTGAAAGTGGTCCTCTTTTGAGCTCATTTTCATCTTTGTTTAAGGGCTCAACCCTGTTTGAGCCCTCTATGGTGCACTTGCTTCAATAGCATCTTGTATGCCTTTATTTGCATTGAATATTTGGCTTATGGTGATCTGATTTCGAGCATGAGGTAAACTGTGAGCGGGCTCATTTTGAGCCCCTCTTCAACATTGAAGAAGGGCTCAACCCTGTTTGTCCTCTCTATCATGCACTTGCTTTGTAATTACTTCAAATTACCGTAAAATTGCATGATTTCTTTGGCCTGTTTATGATCTGATTTTGAGCATGCCATTAACTGAAATTGAGTTTATTTTATGTCCCTCTACAACATTGTAGAAGGGATCAAATTGGTTTGAGGCCTCCATGTTGTACCTCTCTTTATACCTCTCTTTGGCCCCATCTTGAATGCCTTTTTGAGCTTACTTAGCTCCTGTTTTGAGCCATCATCAGTACTGAAAATATCCTTATTTTGGCCTTCTCTTCATGTTTTATTAAGGGTCCAAAGTTGTTTGATCATTGCTTATGGTACCTCATGTTGTAGCCCTTTATTGGCTCATTTTTGCACACTATATTAAGCATATCTACATACTGAATTGGAGGATCTCATCTACTGTAAATGTGCATATTTTTGGTCACTCTTTAATTTTGTAGAACTGATTTTTCTGGTTTGAGCATTTTATACACTACTTGCTTTGTAATTCCCCTCTTTTTCCCCATTTTTGCATGCTAAGTTTGCCATACTTGTAGTTGTTGTTTAGCCTTGCTTTGTACTGAAAAAATGCCATATTTGGGGCTGCCTTGCTACTGTTTTTGCTTTCATGTATCAATTTTGCATGTTTAGCATAGCCGTAGGCCATTTCGGGTATTTAGAATCACATTTCGGGATGATTTCATGCATTGATTGTCATTTCGTATCATTTCGGGGCTGTTTTCCCCTTTATTTAGCTGCTGAAATTTGCACTCTCCATATGCCATTCGCCACATTTTATTTGTATGTCATTTGCATTCCGTATGCCATCGCCTCGGTTTGCGTGCCCGTGGGCGCGCATGTCGAGGCACTTCATTTTCGTCCAATGGCATCTTATGTGAGTGCGGCTGAGGCCCTCTCATGTTAGTGTAAGCCCAATTTGCATTTTCATGCCATTTCATGCTTTAATGCATTGCCTCGGTTTGCGTGCCCGTGGGCACGCATTTCGAGGCACCTCTGTTTTATCCGACGGCATCTGATGTGAGTGCGGCTGAGGTCCACTCATGTTAGTATAAGCCCAATTTGCATTTCCGTCTCATTTTATCATCGCCTCGGTGTGCGTGCCTGTGGGCACACATTTCAAGGCACTTCGGTTTTATCCGATTTCCATTTCATCATCGCCTCGGTATGCGCGCCCGTGGGCACGCATTTCGAGGCACTGTGGTTTTATCCGATTTTGCATTTCATATCATTGCCTCGGTATGCGTGCCCGTGTGCACGCATTTCGAGGCACTTCAGTTTTATCTGATTTTTGCATTTTATATCATTGCCTCGGTATGTGCCCGTGTGCACGCATTTCGAGGCACTTCGATTTTATCCGTTTTTCATTTCACATCATCGCCTCGGTTTGCGTGCCCGCGTGCACGCTTTTCGAGGTGTCTCATTTTCATCTCATTTTCATCTCATAGTGCATACCAGGTTGTATCTTAGATCGCATTCATGTATTTTCTCGGTTCGCGTGCCTGTGTACACGCATTTCGAGACGTCTCATTTTCATAACATTGAGCATGCTAGACTGTATCTTAGTTGCATTTCATGCATATCATGCATATTGCATCGTGTTCGGGATAGGAGTTAGCCTGGGCACGGGAAACGAGGCACGTTTCGTACTCCGAGTGACGGAACGGGTCTCAATTCTCCAGTCACCGACACTCGGATAACCCATGATGGAGTTAGGTTTTGTCGTAGCATTCATCTGCATTGCCACCCTATATTGAGTTGTGCAATCCGATTCCTCGGCCATCATGCATCGATATGCGTGATTGGTGGCACGAGTATCGAGGCATGCATATATCTGTGAAATACATTGCTATGCCCTTTTCCTGCTCTCTGTTGCAGCAAAATCAAGGATCAACAACTTTTCAGAGTTTGGCACGCATTTCGAGAAAAGTGCAACAGAGGCTAATTGGGGCATCCCAGTGGATTTCCGCGCCAGAGCAGCCCAGCATACATTATTCATCAGAAGCAAGGCAGTCCCTGGCTTGCATGCCAGTTTTACTTTTTTGTAGTTAATCTGTACATTAATTAGAAATCTGTATTATTCTTTCATTTCGGACTGTAGTATTATTTATTCGGACCCTCTGCGCGAGGGCATAATTGTAATAAGGGTGGGTGAGTGTGATGTATGTCTTCCAACCCCACGTCTTTCTTCCCTTTTATTTACCCGCTTATGATGGTTAGATATAGGGCATATTTAAATTAGCATACAGTATGACAGCATGTTTGCATCATTCATCTGTTTTGCATGCACCGGGCTCGGCGCATCATACAAACTACATTTATATTTCAATTCCAAATTGAGTACATGTTAGCTGTAGCATTCCATACGCCATGTTTAGAATAGCCGAGCCTGCTATAATTGCATTATTGCATGTGTTGCATTAGGCATTTCAGTATATTTAGGATCATGCATGATTTCTAAACAATTTTTGTTTTTGGCTTGGAGTACTCGGTGAGTTTTATGCTTTAGCATCCTTGCATGCGTGTGAGTGACTGCCATGATAGCATGCTTGCCATGAGGCTATGTGCTTATGTGATATAACTGCCTTGAATGCCTGTGGGTGGAGGTTGAGTTATTTGAAGTGGAACAACTCATTGACTGTTTGTTTTAAGCCCACTAGATAGTGGCAAAATCATGTTTTCTAAGCCCACCTGAGGGTGGCAAATCCGCGTCTTAGCCTACCTGCGGGTAGCACCATCAAACCATTTTCAAACAAACATGAAATGTTTTGTTCCAATTCAGGCGACTCAGTCTATACTTGTTTGCTGCGAGCATCACATAGTAACCTAGGCTAATAACCGGAACAAGAACTCACAATGTTTTCAAAAACAGATATCATGGTTGGTAGAGGCCGGTCTTTGACCGGGCGAGCGGGGGTGCTCACGATGTGACCTTCCTCAATCGTACCCAAGTTCCCGAGCCAACTTTGGTGATGACGGACACGTGGCCTTTGGCACCGAGTCAGGGTTTCCTAAATTTTCCATTAAAAATATTTAGGTGGCGACTCTGTATCTGGCGAAGCAGTCCATGTTTGGCACTTCTTTCAAACAAATCTGTTTTCAAAACGATTTGCCGGATTTGGACTCTTTGGTTCAAGATTAAGACCGTGACATTTGAGTCCTTGAACTGTAGTGACCCCAATATGAACAGAACGGGACTTAACCCTCCCGGGGCGTTCGGGGACGTCTACAGCTGAGGAGGTCACTAGGGACATGCAGGGCAGCGACGCTTTATTACATCTCATTGAGGGGAACTACGCCACCTATCGCCGCATATATCTGATGTCCCCTTGACGGGAGTACGGGCTCCACCACTGAGGCCCACTAGCGCATCTTCTTCGAGTCGTGCCCGTGCTGCAGACATCCCCTCTTCTAGCAGGCTGGTGCGCATCTAGAGGTAGAGGCAGTTCGATTCCTCCGATCCCTCCGACTCTCGATCATCCTGGATGGCCAGATATGCCGACTGAGTTGACGAGTTGGCAGTATGGGACTACTTCTCCGATTCCGATCCCTATGGAGCCTCCGATGCCTGGTCACAGATATGTCAGTGATCCTGACTCACCACCGGTATGTTCTACCATTTTTCATTTATCACACAGACATTTTGGCAGTTGCTTATTTATTGATGAGTTGAGCTTGTGTCTGCAGCCACCTCGGGAGTACATAGACCAGATGCTCGGGGTGGTGGCCTCACTTGAGGGGATGGTCCTGCGTAGAGAGGCACAGATGTCCATCATGGGCTTCCAGGTACCCTTCATCTCTCTTGCATTTATCATATTCCTGTTAACATGCTGGTTTTGAGCATTCTGCTGCATTGATAGGCTGTGTAGAACATATCTGGCACACACCCCACTCACATACTGTACTTGCACCTGCTTTTTATGTTTGAACTGATGTATTGCACTTTTGATTTTCAGATGCCTCCCGTGTATGCTCCGTCGCGGGCCAGGCCATCAGGGCCTTCTCAGAGAGGTCGAGGTGCTAGACCTACTCGAGGTACTGGGCCGCGAGGAGCTGGACCATCCAGGCCTTACCGAGGAGCTCGAGGAGCAGGGTCGTCACGCAGACGCAGGGCACCCATTGTCGAGGATGAGGAGGAGGAGGTGGCAGACCGTGTGTCAGAGACATCTCCTGGGGAGGGAGGCTCCGGTCTTGGTTCCGGGAGCGGAGGCGAGGCTGAGGGGGATCCGGAGGATGACAGCTCTGATCCGGATGGTGATGATGGTGCAGAGGTTATCCCACAGAAGAGGATGAGAGGGCCTCCTCCTTCCCGCTCCCGAGGATACTGATGTTATTTCCTGCTTTATTTTACTTTTTAGCTAGTAGTTTGTAGCACTTTGCACATTGTGTTAGGCAGTTTTCTTTTCTGTAAAACTTTGTACTCTTATTTGTTGTAAAACATGATGGAATGAAACAGCTTTTGAAAAGATGTTTGTATTTGAAATTCTTAGCATCGCATCGCATCATTTTGCACAAAATGGAATTGAATGAAAATGTGCTTTGTGTATTCACCGGGTCAGGTAATGAACCGACGCAACAAATCAAAAACTCAACTTACTAAGAAATAACAAAATCTTAGCAAGTTTACAACTCGATAAGCAAAGTACAACAATGTTAACGACTCAATAAACAAGACTCAACAAAATCGCGTAAACAAAAGGTAGCAATTCAAAACACAAAATGCGACAGCTCGACAAAACTTACAACTCGATAAACAAAACAACAACTCGATAAGCAAAAACACAACAAAGTGTACTTCGGACGAACAATCTGGATGATGGAACGCATCCAAAACTGATAGAAATGGAGGCCTTCGACGTTCCCGATGCCTAGAAATGCTTCAAACTTCCTTCCGGAGGGCAGAACAGGACCAATGCATGGCCGAAAGCATTTTGTAGCTAGAGATTAGAGGGTGGCCGGCCTACTAGGATAGATGGCCGGCCGGCCACTTCTCCCGCGACCCTCAGAATTTTGACACGTGTCCTTTGAATAGTGTTTTACTCCCCTATAAAAGCCCCAACCTTGGAACTCTTTCATTTCATCAACGTTTCTCACAAAAATGGAGGCATTCCTTGCAGAAAATCTCACATCTTGGATTTCTTCTTTAAATGGCTCGGAGAAGTTGAATTTCCGGGGTTTCGGCTTGAATGCACTATTCACGTTGCGCCGGACTCCGCTACATCTTCCTTTCCTCCATGCCGCGGCGAGGTTTTGGAACCCGGTGACGCATGTTTTCAGCTTTGGAGGGCAAGAGGTATGTCCTACTTTTGAAGATTTTCAAGCCTTGATGGAATCTGAGCGAGGCGAGGAAATCTTGCCCCAGCTCAATTTTGGCTATGCCCAGGCCCTAGGGCGGATGTGCGGAATTAGCGCGCATGATGCTCGATCCCTGATTGGTAACGGGATGTTGGATATCCCAAGCTTGGTTTACCGATTCTCTGATGCTGGTGACCGCGGCGACCATCATTGGCAAGGCTTCCGGCAGCACGCCCTCTGCTTGTGCCTACTATCTCACTTTCTGTTTGTCTCGGGCTCCGGAGGATCTAGCGTCCGTTTGATTGAGGTGGCCCAGGGTTTGAAAGAGGGAAAGAGTTGCATTGCCATGACTCTGGCCGAGACATTAATGGGTCTGGATGCCTTCTACTGTGGGGAGACAACCAGATTTGCAGGGAGTCCACTACTGCTGCAGGTAATGTTTCCCACCCGCACTCACATGTATTTGCTCACATCACTCGGCCCTCGGGCTCGATTTTTCTCACAAAACCCTTATCTCACTTTTCTCTCATCGTACGTCTCTC
>JAPPVO010000929.1:0-10029 GCA_030407325.1 Camellia japonica | reverse complement strand
TGTGTTCAACAATTCAAGTGTTTTAACCACGTGTTCAGAGTGCAAACAAAGAACTATGTCATAAGCTACAACTGTGTGTTCAAGTATGGCAAAGCTACAAAATGCAGAAAAATTACAGAGAATAAAGTAAAATACCTCTCGTGCCTCGTGAGAGAGGTGCTGCTCCGGCTCTCGCAAAAGAAGATCCCGGGTACCCGATCGTTGAACTCGGTGAAGTGACGGAAAACTGCCCGCGGAAGCCTATGTGCCGGCGGAGCGTATCGATCGGGAATAAAAGGCCGGACCCTCGGGGCAATGCCATAATCAAAATCATCTCCGGCACCCGGAAGACCTCCACCGTAAGGAAAATGGCCCGCCATTTTGAAGAATCTGCAAAAGGAGCAAAAAATGAGAAAAATGAGCCAAAATTGAAAAAGTCAACAAAAGTCAACTCTCGGGGAACGAAAAGTCAACAAAAGTCAACTCCCGGGAAAATTTTCCAAATATTGAGACAAACTTACCTCAAGTGGTGAAAATGAGAAAAGAAGCTTCGAAATCAAAATTTAGTCGCCTCAAAGTGCTTAAAACTGAAGAATTTCGCGAAAACAACTTGCAAAAAAGGCCGAAAAGCACGTATAAAGTGCAGATCTGAAAGGAAAAATGGCTTAGAGAGCAAGAGGAGAGAATTTCACACTTGGGGGAGTGATTTCGGATGGAATGGATGGGTGTATATATAGAAATGAGAAAAATGACCAAAATGCCCCTACTTTTGGGCAGTGGCCGGCCGGCCACCTTTCCTGGCTGGCCGGCCATTTCCTTTTTTGCCCCTGGCCGGTGGCCTTCCCAAGGGCAACCACCTGGCCGGTGGTGTTCCCCACCCCCTCCCCTACCTCTCTGCAAATTTTGAAGAAGATCGGAGTTCCCGAGACCTGAAAAAGTTCAAGAAAAGTGCACTTTCTGGCGCCAAACTGCCCCACCGGAACTTTAGCTGCAATTTCTGACACGTGTCTCATCATTATTCATCAAAATCAAGGTGTATCCTTTTCAAACATGTTGTAACCTCTCCGGGAGGTGAATCAGAGGCCGCGATCAAGTTGTCTTCACCGAAATGCGCATTTTCCAGCTCGTTGTTTCGCAACAAACGGGCGCCCTGATTTATGCTCGTTTTGCATTGTTTGGCTTTTAACTTGCATTCTCATGAACATTTCGCATTATCATGCATGATTTCTTGGTGTACAATACTTCTATGCTTGAATATGCGTTGTCACGCATTATCTTTTCTCGCATTGCGATGTGTTCACCCGCCGACACTGCGTGTGTCAGACCTTTTGGAATTACAGGAATCACATTGAATATATGTTGTTAGCATATTGTTCTTGTTGAATTTCTCTCTTTTGCAGGCACGATATTGTATGTACGGTTCATTTGAGGCTGGTGCGACCAGACGAATCGCGCAGGTATCGTATCTTCTCCGTGTGAGACGCGACGAGAATTGAATGATTCTCCGCATTCCTAACTGCATGAAATGTAGTTGTTGCTTTGCATTCTTGCTTAAAACTGTTGCATCTATTTGTCAATACTTGCTTCATTACAGCTTGCTGCACTTGCATGATCGCCTGGCTCCGTGCCTATCACTTTGCATTTTGCCCCCTGCCTGCGGGCACGCCTGCGGGCGCATCTTTGTTCATCTTGTATGATTGTCTAAGTCTTCGGCCTTGTCAAAAATGGGTCGTCTCTGGGCTTTGACATTCACTCCCGTCACTTTTGACTTCCGAGTTCTGTCAAAGAGGGGCAACTGTAGACACCCCATTTTTGACTGACCTTAAGACTCAGACGTCACCGATTGAGCGCTCGGTGATGTTGCATACTGTGCTCGTTCAGAAGTCTCAGAGTCGCGGCCGTGCGCCCTGCTCCGAACTTCCGAATCCTCTTCTGTGCCTTGTCTCGGTTTGCGAACCAGACTCGGTTTTCTCTGTTTTCTTTCCTGAGGGAAGGGAGTAGTCCTGTAGACTATTTCTCGGTGGCCGTGGGCTACTTTTCATGGCCGTAGGCCATTTGCCCATTTCGGAGCCCGGTTCCCGGTTTTCGGAGCCGTCAGGCCGTGTGCCTCGGTTCGGGACCGCCCGACCATCTCCGATTTCTCCGGTTTTTGGCAAGTGCCTCTGTTTTGTCATACCGAGGGACACTGGGGTCTTAGATACCCACTTCGTGGCTGAATGCCACTTTCGGTGCTTACAGCCTCTTTTCGGGACCCCGAACCTCGCGGTTTGGCCCCCGAGCATTCATTTTGCATCAGTTTTTGTTCAATTTTGGCAGGTACCTCTGTTTTAGCACCAGGAAGATCACTGGAGGGTGGGAGGCCAACAATTATCTCAGATAACCAGTTATGCTCTTCCGGCGCCCGTTTTGCTCACTTCCGGGCTAATGTTGAATACCCTAGGGCCATTTTCTTCCAACCACAACCATATCGTGATGAGGGACCTGGGAGGACCCTAAAAAATACTGGCCAGCCAGTAATTCTTATTTCATTTTTGAGCCTCTCCTTCAAATGCAATGTTGTGTCTCCTGTTTAGAGTTGCCAAATTCCAACCATGGGACCTTGTTCTACACACCTGGGAGGACACCAAAATCTGGTGGCCGGCCAGTAATTGTTCACTTCATTTTTGGCCATGGCCGGCCGGCCATGGGAAGTGGCTGGCCGACCAGTGGGGTGGCCGGCCGGCCATCTTCAAGAAAAGTGCATGGCCGGCCTGCTTTCTCCTTTTGACCACTTTACAGCTGTCCAGCTGTTTTTCAAAATATCTCAGCCCTCCGGGGGATATTTTGGGAGGGAAAGCTTGGATGCATTTCCCTCCCTTTTACACCCCTTTCTTACCCATTTAAGGGGCTGACCTCCTTCTTTGTTAGGGTTAGCAACTTTCTCTCAAGAGCACATCTCCATTTGCCTCCATTTCCCTCTCCAAAAGCTCCAAAACCTTCAAGTTTCTAGCCCTTGTTCATCAACCCTAAGCTTCACCATCACCACCTCCATTCCAGCAGCAAAGGAGGATTTTTCAGAGGCTAAGAAGCAACAAATTGAAGCCAAGAAGTAACAAAAGCTTGATCTTCAAGGGTAAGTCACTATTTCCCCATTTTGAGCACATTTTTGCATCAATTCTTTACCCTACCTGCTCTCTGTTTTGGGCCCCGAACCCTACTGATTTTAGGCTTATTTTGAGCCCCTCTACAACATTGTAGAAGGGCTCAACTTTGTTTGGTACCTCTATCATGCTCTTCCTTCAATATCACTCTTTGTGCCAATATTTTGCATGCTTTGTTTGGATTATGAGTGATCTATTTTCGAGCCTGATATAAACAGTGAGTGGGCCTATTTTGAGTCCCTCTTCAACATTAAAGAAGGGCTCAACCATGTTTGGCCTCTCTATCATGCACTTTCTTTGTAATTCTCCATATTTACCGTAAAATTGCATGATTTATTTGGTCTATTTGTGATCTGATTTGGAGCATCTCATGAACTGATATTGTGCTTATTTTGAGCCCCCCTTCAACATTGAAGAAGGGCTCAACCTTGTTTTCATGCTCTACATGTCACTTGCTTTGAATTCATGTTTTACCCTTGCTCTTGCATGCTATTTTTAGCTCATGAGTGATCTGTTTTAGAGCATAAAATATATTGTGAGTGGGCCTATTTTGAGCCCCTCTTCAACATTTAAGAAGGGCTCAACCTTTTTTGGTAACTCCATCTTACACTTGCTTCACAATTCCTCCAATTTACCGTAAAATTGCATGCTTTGTTAGGGTTGCTTAGCTTCTGTTTTGAGCCTTCATCAGGCCTGAAAAGTGTCTTATTTTGGCCTACTCTTCATATTTTGTTAAGGGTCCAAGGCTGTTTGATGCATCCTTTTGGTATCTCATGTTATAGCCTTTGTTGGCTTTATTTTGCATGCTATGTTAAGCATATCTACATACTGAATTGGAGGATATCATCTACTGAAGATGTGCATATTTTTGGTCCCTCTTTAATGTTGTAGAACTGTTCTTTTCAGTTTGAGCATCGTATATATCATTTGCTTCATTATTCCCCTCTTTTCCCTCATTTTTGCATGCTATTTTTGCCATACTTGTGATTGTTGTTTGGCCATTCTTTGTACTGTAAAAATGCTATTTTAGGGGCTGCCTAGCATCTGTCTTTACATGTCGTGTCCATATTGTGCATGTTTGGCATAGCTGTAGGCCATTTCGGGTGCATAACATTGCATTTCGGGCATCGGGTGTAATTTTGCTATAATTCGGGGACTGTTTTTGCATCATTTTGGCTGCTGAAATTTACATTTTCCATATGCCATATGCTACATTTCATTTAATGCATCGCCTCGGTTTGCGTGCCTGTGTGCACGTATTTCGAGGCACCTCACTTTTTATATCCGACGGCCTCCGTGTGAGTGTGGCTGAGGCCCTCTCATGTTGGTATAAGCCCAATTTGCATTGTATATGTCATTTCATGCTTTAATGCATCGCCTCGGTTTGCGCGCCTGTGTGCACGCATTTCGAGGCATCTCATTTTTATCCGACGGCCTCCCGTGTGAGTGTGGCTGAGGCCCTCTCATGTTGGTATAAGCCCAATTTGCATCGTGTATGTCATTTCATGCTTTAATGCATCGCCTCGGTTTGCGCGCCCGTGGGCACGCATTTCGAGGCATCTCATTTTTATCCGACGGCCTCCCGTGTGAGAGTGGCCGAGGTTCTCTCATGTTGGTATAAGTCCATTCTGCATTCCGTATGCCAGTTTCGCATCATTGCATTCCGTATGCCATTTTCTCGGTTTGCGTGCCCGCAGGCACGCACTTCGAGACATCTCATTTTAACCTCATTACATATCACCTCCATGACATTTTACATTCTGTATGCATCGCCTCGGTTTGTGTGCCCGCATGCACGCATTTCGAGTCATCTCATTTTCATAGCATTGTGTATGTTAGGATTGTATTTTAATTGCATTTCATGCATATCATGCATATTGCATCGTGTTCGGGATAGGAGTTAGCCCGGGCACGGGAAACGAGG
Organism: Camellia japonica; assembly: GCA_030407325.1. Lineage (NCBI taxonomy): Eukaryota > Viridiplantae > Streptophyta > Magnoliopsida > Ericales > Theaceae > Camellia > Camellia japonica. The sequence continues at coordinate 4,986 of JAPPVO010000929.1, read as the reverse complement.
CACGTTTCGTACTCCGAGTGACGGAACGGGTCTCAATTCCCAAGTCACCGACACTCCGGATTACCCATGATGGAGTTAGGTTTTGTTGTAGCATCCACCTGCATTGCACCCTATATTGAGTTGTGCAATCCGGTCCCTCGGCCATCATGTATCTAGATGCGTGATTGGTGGCACGAGGATCGAGGCATGCATATATTTGTGAAATACATTGCTATGCCCTTTTCCTGCTCTCTGTTGCAGCAAGATAAGGAATCAGCAACTTTTCGGAGTTTAGCGCGCATTTCGAGAAACATTGCGAACAGAGGCTAATTGGGGCATCCCAGTGGATTTCCGCGCAAGGCAGCCCAGCATACATCATTCATCAGAAGCGAGGCAGCCCCTGGCTTGCATGCCAGTTTAAAGCTTTCTTAGTTAATTCGTTAGTTAATTAGAAATCTGTATTATTCTTTTATTCGGACTGTATTATTTATTCGGACCCTCTGCGCGAGGGCGATGTTGTAATAAGTGTGGGTGAGTGTGATGTATGTCTTCTAACCCCACGTCTTTCTTCCCTTTTATTTATCTGCTTACAATGGTTAGATATAGGGCATATTTCGATTAGCATACAGTATGACAGCATGTTTGCATTCATTCATCTGTTTTGCATGCACCGGGCTCGGCGCATCATACAAACTGCATTTGTATTTCAATTCCAAATTGAGTACATGTTAGCTGTAGCATTCCATATGCCATGTTTAGAAAAGCCGAGCTTGCTATAGTTGCATTATTGCATGTGTTGCATTAGGCATTTCTGTGTAATTAGGATCATGCATGATTTCTAATAAAGTTTCTGTTTTTGGCTTGGAGTACTCGGTAAGTACTTATGCTTTAGCATCCTTGCATGCGTGTGAGTGTTGCCATGAATAGCATGCTTGCCATGAAGCTATGTGCTTATGTGATATAACTGCCTTGAATGCCTGTGGGTGGAGGTTGAGTTACTTGGATTGGATAATTCATCAAATGTTTGTTTTAAGCCCACTAGATAGTGGCAAAATCATGTTTTCTAAGCCCACCTGAGGGTGGCAAATCCACGTCTTAGCCTACCTGCGGGTAGCACCATCAAACCATTTTCAAACAAACAACATGAAATGTTTTGTTCCAAATCAGGCGGCCCAGTCTATACTTGTTTGCTGCGAGCATCACATAGTAACCTAGGCTAATAATCGGAATAAGAGCATACAAGGTTTTCAAAAACAGATATCATGGTTAGTAGAGGCCGATCTTTGATCGGGCGAGCGGGGTGCTCACGAAGTGACCTTCCCCAATCGTACCCAAGTTCCCGAGCCGAGGCAACTTTGGTGATGACGGACACGTGGCCTTTGGCACCGAGTCAGGGTTTCCTAAATTTCCCATTAAAAAACATTTAGGTGGCGACTCTGTATCTGGCGAAGCAGTCCATGTTTGGCACTTCTTTCTAAAAATCTGTTTTCAAAACGATTTGCCGGATTTGGACTCTTTGGTTCAAGATTAAGAACCGTGACATTTGAGTTCTTGAATTGTAGTGACCCAATATGAACGGAACGGGACTTAACCCTCCCGGGGCGTTCGGGGACGTCTACACCTCGGCTCTAAAGGTGTCAGATGCTTCTTTCTGATTAACACCCCGAGAGCCTTGGACAAAGGCATGTATAGGGGAGTGAAGGTTCTTTGGCCTCTGGGCTGAAATCTCGAGGCTTGGTTACTGCTCTCGGATGTACTGGAAAAGGTTGTGGCCGCTGCGGGCCTTGGTTGAGAAGGGGGGGTGGTGGTGACCATACCGACCTCAGAAGTCCTTGTGTTTGCAGCGCCACTCGGGCCTGCGTTGTTATTGCGGTTGAATGTCCTTCGGGGCTGCTCCCGGTCCTGATCGATCAAACCTTGCTTCATTGCATCTTCGATCTGTACCCCCATTTCATGTAAATCTGAGAAAGTTGGAAAGGGGAGTACAATCATCTTCTGCATAAGTTTCGGTTGGAGATTGCGCACAATCATCCGGATTTGATCTTTATCTGTTGGCCTCAAGGTCATCATCGATGCCTTTGCTCTCCACCGAGTTACAAAATCGGAGAAAGACTCCTTGGGTTCTTGCCTCGTCGTTTCGAGATCACGTGTTGTAATCTCGATCTGTGTATTATACGAATACTGCGCAACGAAGGCCTCAGCCATCTCATCCCAATTTCTCTTCACATCATCTTCTAACTTGGCGTACCAGATGGCCGCCACCCCCGACAAAGTTCTGCCAAACAAGGAAAGCTTTTGGGGTCGGGTTAGGCCCATTGGCCTCAGGATGTCTGAAAATAGACGGAGATGGACCATAGGATCCCCTGACCCATCAAAACGGTCAATCTGTGGCATCTTGAATCTGTCTGGCAATGTTACAGCCACGTCAGTGTACCCATCTTCGATGTCTGGGATGGCCTTCACGCCCTGCGACTTCTTGAAAAGCTTTTCCAGCTTACTCAGCTTTAGAGCTGTATGATCTACCTCGAACTCAAAGGGAGAGTCCGGGTGGTTGGGTGTAAGATTCTTGGACAGTTGAGGCAGAAGTGGGGGCGGAGCCAGCCCCGTTGGAATGTTGGTATCCTCTTGGATATTTTGGACATTGGGTAGGGTGTTCTGAGTATTCGGGAGAGTATTCTGAGGATTTGGAGGATTCGGCAAGGTGTTCTGACCAGTAAGCGTCTGCTCGGGTAATGGAGCCGCTGGTGGAGGAGGAACCTGATGTGAAGCAGACGCTGCATTCTGCTGTTGCAGTCTAGTGATCAGCTCGGCCTGCTGGGCCATGACTGCGGCTTGTTGTTTAGAAAATTCCGCTTGGCGGACTGCATCCTCTTGCATCTGCCTCATGCTCTCTTGCATCTGGCGTATCATCGCCTTTACCACTGATGTATTCTGCTGTTCCATCTGGATGACCGGTAAATGTACTTCTATGGCAGACACAGAAATCTCAACCTGACTGTTCACTGTCAAAGTAGCCCTCTGTCCTGGTAGCCCCTGCTCTGACACACTGCGCCTCCTTGGCCTTCTTCTGGCGACTGGGGGTAGGGAGTGGAACACTGGATGTCCGTCAACGAGATCCTCGGATCGGTTGAGTCGGCGACCTCGTGTCCAAAGTGCTTGGGGAGTATCTACTGGTTCGGAAGCAATCGTGCTAAAAACCTGCCCTAGCAAAAAGATAATAAAGCGAAAGGAAATAAATGACCAGAAAAACGGGCATCATAACAGCTTAAATTAAATACACACAACACACAGTCGGGCATACAACACGCAGTTGATAAGCTGAAAATACACTGTCCTCAATCACTGATCACTGTTCTTGTATCAGTGTTCCCCAAAACTGAATCGGATATCCGCAGACAACTGATTCTCAGATACTGACTGATGCCCGCAGGCCTGATGCCCAAACTCATATACTGATACATGCATTCCTGTAGAGACGCACTCTAAAGCACATAACAGATAAGTGAGAGCCAAAACACCCCTATTTGGGGGTAGGGTTTCCCTGTCCTATTTTGTCAGGAGCTAGGGTTTCACTACGCATGCAGTGGTTTCAAACAACCTATAAACGGGTAAGCAACCTGTCCTAGTTTGGAATGGTCACTATGGATCCGAATATGCACTAGGTCGAATGGTCGAAAAGGGTGCCCCGGTAAAACCGGGGTTTGTGTTCCCATGCTGTCAGAGCCCAGAGCCGATCAGCCTTATGGACATGCCTTGACAAGACAAGCCTCCGGCAAATCGTTCGGGAATGGCATATGGCAAACACGGTGTCCTAGGCGCACCAATGCAAATACAATGCAAAGAAACACACAAGTGTAGTCAAAAACAGATATCATGAGTTCGAGTCAAGTTCTCTAAATCCCCAGCAGAGTCGCCAGAAACTGTAACAAGCCCGCGGGGGACCTCGCTACAGCTCGGACTCGATTTGTGTCACGGTTCTTAATCTTGAACCAAAGAGTCCAAATCCGGCAAATCGTTTTTGGAAAACAGATTTTTGAAAGAAGTGCCAAACATGGACTACTTTGCCAGATACAGAGTTGCCACCTAAATATTTTTTAAAATAGGAAATTTAGGAAACCCTGACTCGTTGCCGAATGCCACGTGTCCGTCATCACCAAAGTTGCCTCGGCTCGGGAACTTGGGTACGATTGGGGAAGGTCACTTCGTGAACACCCCCGCTCGCCCGGTCAAAGACCGGCCTCTACTAACCATGATATCTTTTTTTGAAAACATCGTATGTTCTTATTCTAGTTATTAGCCTAGGTTACTATGTGATGCTCGCAGCAAACAAGTATAGACTGGGCCGCCTGAATTGGGAACAAAACATTTCATTTTCGTTTGTTTGAAAATGGTTTGATGGTGCTACCCGCAGGTAGGCTAAGACGCGGATTTGCCACCCTCAGGTGGGCTTAGAAAACATGATTTTGCCACTATCTAGTGGGCTTAAAACAAACATTTGATGAATTGTCCCAATCCAAGTAACACAACCTCCACCCACAGGCATTCAGGCAGTATATCACATAAGCAAATAGCCTCATGGTAAGCATGCTATTCATGGCAGTCACTCACACGCATGCAAGGATGCTAAAGCATAAAACTCACCGAGTACTCCAAGCCAAAACAGAAACTGATTAGAAATCATGCATGATCCTAAATATACAGAAATGCCTAATGCAACACATGCAAGATGCAACTATAGCAGGCTCGGCTATTCTAAACATGGCATGTGGAATGCTACAGCTAACACGTATTCAATTTGGAATTGAAATACAAATGCAGTTTGTATGATGCGCCGAGCCGGTGATGCAAACAGATGAATGATGCAAACATGCTGTCATACTGTATGCTAATTGAAATATGCCCATATCTAACCATCATAAGCAGGTAAATAAAAGGGAAGAAAGAAGTGGGGTTGGAAGACATAACATCACACTCACCACACTTATTACAATTATGCCCTCGCGCAGA